>ARYC01003463.1:0-38757 GCA_000711775.1 Oxytricha trifallax
TCGAATGACGTCGAAATAGATCAGCGACCAAGACCACCCCTTAACACAATAGATACGTCGTCACGTGGTCACTGCATCCGTGATTATCGTCACAATGACCGTGACCATGGTGACCATGACCACGGTAATCACGTGACCATCACTTGAAAATGCATTATTTCACTTTTAATTCGTCGAATGACGTCGAATTTGATCAGCGACCAAGACCACCCCTTAACACATTAGATACGTCGTCACGTGGTCACTGCATCCGTGATTACCGTCACAATGACCGTGACCATGGTGACCTTGACCACGGTGACCACGTGACCATCATTTGAATATGCATTATTTCACTGTTTATTCTTCGAATGACGTCTAAATAGATCAGCGACCAAGACCACCCCTTAACACAATAGATACGTCGTCACGTGGTCACTGCATCCGTGATTATCGTCACAATGACCGTGACCATGGTGACCATGACCACGGTAATCACGTGACCATCACTTGAAAATGCATTATTTCACTTTTAATTCGTCGAATGACGTCGAATTTGATCAGCGACCAAGACCACCCCTTAACACACCAGATACGTCGTCGTATTGTCACTGCATCCGTGATTATCGTCACAATGACCGTGACAATGGGACCACGGTGATCACGTGATCACTTGACCATCACATGAAAATGCATTATTTCACTATTTATTCGTCTAATGACGTCGAAATAGAAAAGTGACAAAGACCACCCCTTAACACACCAGATACGTCGTCGTTTTGTCACTGCATCCGTGATTATCGTCACAATGACCGTGACCATGGTGACCATGACCACGGTGATCACTTGACCATCACATGAAAATGCATGATTTCAATTGTTAATTCGTCGATTACGTCAAAAACGAGCAGTGACCACGACCACCCCTTAACTCACCAGATACGTGGTCATGTGCTCACTGCATCCGTGATTATCGTCACAATGAACGTGACATTGGATACAATGTCCACGGTGATCACGTGACCATCACTTGAAAATGCATTATTTCACTATTTATTCGTCGAAAGACTTAAAAATAAAGCAGTGAATATGACCACTCCTCAACTCACTAGATACCTGGACACGTGATCACTGCCTTCGTAATCCTCATGATGATAACCACTGTGACTATGACCACTGTGACCACGTTGCCATCACTTTAAAATGCATGATTTCTCTCTTAAATCAACAAATGACGGAAAAATAAAGCAGTGACCATGTAAAAATAAAACAGTGACCACGACCACTTCCCAACTCACCAGATACGTTGTCACGTGGTTACTGCTTTAGTGATACACTTGACCATTACCATTACAATCGTAATTTGTCATCAACCATAACTTAAAAATGCATGATTTAAGTGTTAATTCGTCGAATTACGTAAAAATATAGCAGTGATCACGACCAACCTTCAACTTACCAGATACGTGGTCACGCGGTCACTACCCACGTTGCTCTTGTGACTTTGACCGTGACCATGGTGTTTCTGGCCATAACCCCTGTGACCATTTGACCATCACTTGAAAATGCATGATATAAGTGTTTATTCGTCGAATGACGTCGAAATATTGCAGTGACCACGACCACCCCTTAACTCACCAGATACGTGGTCACGTGGTCACTGCCTTTTGGTCCTCGTTACTATGATGACTATTACCACGGCGACCATATAACCATCGCTTAAAAATGAATGATTTATATGTTAATTCGTTGAATGACGTAAAAATAGAGCAGTGACCATGACCACCCCTTAACTCACCAGATACGTGGTTCCTGCCTCCGTTGTCCTCTTCCTTTTTTAATTAGATTTAGGTTTCTATCGGAGTCATTGAGGTTGCTTTCGTATTCTCGGTACTTTTTCTCGAAATCTTCGAGCCATTTTTGGTGATTACTATCTCTGATCACATAGTGATCAGTTTGAGCGACTTTTTGTGGTGGGGAAGCTGCTCTTTCCATTTCAGGGGCTTTAGTTTAAGGTCTGAATATTCGATTCTTTATGGCTGCTAGTCTCAACATCTGGAAGAATTGTTTATCCAGAGTTGAACTTAGTCGTCTTTATTTTCTTAGTTATATTGGAGCTTAGTAAGGTGTATTTAGAATCGGTTAAGTATATTGTAGCCTTTCCTTATGAGCTTTCTAGCGATGAATGTTAGAATTTCTAGCATGTGTAGTCCCCACTATTCTCTGTTGTTCTTAATGATATCAATTGTGTATTGGGCTAGGTGATGTGTTTGGTTTTTTTCCACATCTCCCTTTATGATATCTCTCTGTGTTTTGCTCAGTATACCCATTCTGTTTTTCTTATTTAATACTTAATAAATTTATAAATAAAATCTTTACATTTTTAGAACCTAAATTTAAGAAATATTTTTTAACAAATGCTAAATACCGAGAGAAAAGTAAACAGCACTAGTAGCTTTACAGTAGAAGGAATAGTAGCCAAACTGAGACTGATGATGATGAAGAGGTAGACTTTAAATAGAGAGGTTAGATTGATGATTGTGGAACTGAAAAACACTTGCTGCCTGAATCTAAAGGATTCATTTCAACTTCTCACTCTTAATAAAATGAGCTTGATATAAATTGTCATAAAATTTAGTGAGTAATATAACTACCACAGAGGACCTTCAAAATGATACATTATTCTAACTTTCAACTTTCCAACCTGCAATAAATGACTATAAATAAATTGTAAAAATAGATGAAATTAAACACTTACAATTCTAAGATATGGTCAAAGCCATGTTTAAAAATGTTGGAAATATATTATCAATTACTTACTTACCATTTAATAAACTTGGAAAGATACTTCAGATTATAAATATAGACCAATTTTGTCAAAACAATTTAATTGGAACAGGAAATAAATAAATTTTATTTCAATGTGCTTTTCAAAAATAAGCAAATTTAGAGAATAATGCAAAGTCTATCAAAATGATAATTAATTTATTCAACAACTCAATTTAAGAAGAACCAAGATTCAAGACGATTTCAACAATTCTAATAATAATTAAAAAATTAACGGTTGTAAAGCTAAATATAAAGATTAAAGAAAATAGATTGAGTAGCAATAATAATTTCATAATTTAAATTACAATAAGGTAGAATTTTTCAATTGAAAGTCAATCAGTATCTCTAAAATACAAAAACGTGATTAATAATTTATTCTGAGTAATTAAAAACAATCTGAATTTTAAGAGATATTAGGTTAAAGAAACTACTCCACTCTTGGAGCAACCATGATATTCACTGTTATTTCAGTAATTTCTAAACTTAGAGTCTGTATTCTGAGTAGTATTGACAGTGTGTATTGGTGCATTCATCATAAGCACGGTATTATCACAATTTTTGTAGTTTATCTGCATTTCGTTACAATATTCGTGCTGATTTTTCGTTTATTAACTGTGATACCGTGAATAAAAGTATACTGTTTGTCAGCTGTAACATCTGTAAGAAAATAGAATTGTGATTTTTTGAATTTTTTTGTACATAAAAAGTGTTGGTGTGCCTCAATATCATCGTGTATTTTCTTGGATATTTCATTTTTGCCAAAAATGTTTCTGCTTAAGCAGAAACTACTTTCTATTTAGAGAATTATTATTTGTAAAAAAAGTTTTAATTTTTGGCAAAAATGAAATATCCAAGAAAATACACGATGATATTGAGGCACACCAACACTTTTTATGTACAAAAAAATTCAAAAAATCACAATTCTATTTTCTTACAGATGTTACTGCTGACAAACAGTATACTTTTATTCACGGTATCACAGTTAATAAACGAAAAATCAGCACGAATATTGTAACGAAATGCAGATAAACTACAAAAATTGTGATAATACCGTGCTTATGATGAATGCACCAATACACACTGTCAATACTACTCAGAATACAGACTCTAAGTTTAGAAATTACTGAAATAACAGTGAATATCATGGTTGCTCCAAGAGTGGAGTAGTTTCTTTAACCTAATATCTCTTAAAATTCAGATTGTTTTTAATTACTCAGAATAAATTATTAATCACGTTTTTGTATTTTAGAGATACTGATTGACTTTCAATTGAAAAATTCTACCTTAACAAGAAGTTTTAGGAAGAGTACAAATTTAATGAAAATAAAGAAATCCAAACCAATTTACTTAAATTTAAAAATTTTACTTGGGCAGAATTTTAAATTTGCAAGTTGAATGTAAGAATCTAAAAAACTCATTATTTAACGAGTCTTAATTCACTGATAAACTTAAAAAAGAAATTCAGAAATAATTAGAATTGATTTTATAAATGAGCTGTGAATTGACTGAGAAAGAAGAAAAAATTTAATAGATTTTAGAGAATTAATATAATTAAATTAATAAAGAGAAATTTTTAATTTAAGAATCTGAATCTATTAGACTTTCATCTATGAGAAATAAAATAAACCCTCAATAATATGATCAAAACTTTCCAAGCTCAAATTTTATTACCCAAAAGTTTGTTTGGGGTACAAAAAGATACAATAATAAACAAGCTCAATACCAAGGAAATGTAACAAATATTGAAATGTGGATGGCATTAATTTATGATTCGATAATTTTAAATAACGGCACCAAATTTTTAGTAATTGTTATTGATCCACCATGGAGAAGAACAGCATGTAAATTTTATTATTAAACTCAAAGCAACAAGCTAATATTTGACTCAATTCCATTTCATCAACTCTAATCAGATGGATACATTTTCTTATGGGTAACAAGCAATCAAATGTAGGAAGCAATTCAAATTATGAATTAAAAAGGATATGAAAAAGTTGACATTTTTGGTCTGGATTAAATTGAATGAAAATAAAACATTGTATAACAACATTGGCTACTATCTGAGACATGTAGCAGAATTTTGCATTATATTTAGGAAGAAGGGTCAATTTGAGAATTTAAAGAAGAGGTCAGAGATGCACTTTCACAAGAATGTCATTATAGAGAAAACTAGAAAATCATGCCAAAAGCCTGAAAGATTCTATAAACTTGTTGAAGAAATGGTCCCAGATCATAAGTATTTAGACATTTTTGCGAGAGAATCAATATGATTTTAATTTAAACTTTTAATTTATTATTTAAAACAAGACCAATACTTAAAACACACAAATAGTCTCAATATATACACTCACTCATCTCAGTCTGTTGCCAAAGCTGCTATAACCCTTTCTTATATTGTTTTTCTGGGCGAATATTTCTAAATTTAGTCTATTAGGAGCGATTGTTTGAATAAAATCGTAAATTTTGCTCGGTTTTTGTGAGTGACCTTGAACTGCTTCAAACATGACTGACTTTGCCTTATGAAACTGCACAATATCTTTGATTTCCCCTTTTCTACCAATTAGGAATGACTCGTTGCAGTGCGATGAATACTTACCCCACCCAGGATAAAGGACCCATTTTTTGTGAGCTTTACTCATTCACACTAGTCCACTTCTTTATAGCCATGAACCTTTAAAAACTCTCTTGCCAGTTCTTTTTTCTAGTTGACTATCCACAGAATTATAATTCCTCTCTCTTACACCAAGTGCATGGGAAGTTCTAATATTTATTTATCAGTAAGGGTGGGGTACGGCAGATCTTATTTAAGTTTCCATGGAGGATCGATAACAATAACTTCATAGAGCTTGCCATGTTTTTTAAGCACATCCTCTGCAATTTGTTGCCACATCTTTAAATCCAAGACGTCACCCTCGTACAGAACTGGATTCGTTAGGTTTTTATAAACCATTATTTTAAATCTTTGCTTAATAATTTACCATTCTTGTCCACCAGGTATTTTCATAGTTACTATCTTTGGTCCTTAGTATCACCCCATTAAATTATCTGTATATTTTCTCTTCTTTAAGTTTTGCTCGTGAAGTATGTTCCATGCGCAGTTATTCTCGTGCCTTGAGCAGTTACTGGTTCTCTCAAACTTTTTCAGACAATACTTGCATTACATTTTTTTTATCTAACTCTGCTCTCCTTTTCTAATCGTGGAGCTCCTTGTGTTTTTAATTGATGTGTGACCGGATTGAACAGCCTGCGTCATATTTTTTCTCACAATAAGGACAGGGCACTTAGTTTGTGGCATCAATAATCTCATAGATATGTTTCCTCCCGATTTTAGTTTTGATTTTAATTATTATAATTTTTGAATTTTCTCTTATTTATTGATTTATTATGTTTTTTAAATATTGGTTAGCCCCTGAGCAAATTGTTAATGCTCGAATTTTTTAGAGCAAAATGTTAATAGATTTTTACGCTTTTCCAAAAGATTAAATCTTTGATATGATTGAATTAATCGTTCATTATAAATCCTGTGATGAAGACAGAAATGAAAAGTAACATAGGTATTAGTGAGTATATTCTTGCAATAAACATTTTATTTAATTAATTTTTTTTTAAAATATATTAGTCTATTAATTTGAGGTTTGTCTTAAGTGTTTATATTGAAACTATAATAACCATTTAAGTCAATATTATAAAAAGTGGGGATAGAGCAACATCAATAAAATAATATTTCAACTATTAAATAACAAACTTATTGAAGTTTAAGGGTTCAATGGTAGACTAAATAATTAGTAGTATGAAAATAGAGCAGTTTAATTTAATTGATAATTATAATAAAAAAAAAGTAAAACCGCTTTTTTTCAGCTATACTTCAACTATTGGGTCACCATCAAGAAGATTATGAGGATTTCAAAATCAAATAGAACTATAAGTGGGAGGGGACTCTCAATGTAACCATTACCCATAACTCAAATGGTAAGTGTGAGTCAAATAAAAAACTAGTAACATCATTTTATATTTTTTTGCATTATTTAGCATTAACTAACTAAAAATTTCACAATAATAACTTGATAATTTACACTATTTAAAATTTATAAATTAATTCTTAAATTATACAATAGATTCAAATAAAAATCATCATTCAAGTTTTATTTATAAATTTAAAGTATCGTTATTATCTATTCATAATTTACTTAAATATTTTAATTATAGCTAAATTAATTAATGGAACTTTTTTCTGAGCAGTATGGTGCCATGTGCTATTTAAACTGAATTTCATCACAGATTCAGGATTCAGGGTCTTACTATATAATTCAGTTCAGAAAATTAAAAAGTATTTACTTAAGTGAATTAAAAATACTTTAAAGACTATAATGAACCAAGAAAATGTGAGGGGCCATGACATGAGAGAGCTTCAGTCTAAATTTAGATCCCGGAATGACTTAATTACCTACCTTAAATTCAACAGTATGTAGATTATATTATTATTGAGATTATAGAGGGGTACTTTCTTCCAGCTGACTCCCATGTTACACTCAGATTTTTGAAAGACTTCCTATCCGGAGAAAAAGAACTCCTTAAAACCGCGAATGTTATGGTCTTCAATGTTCCATACTACACTGAGCTAGTAGTCGAAAAAGTTTTCTTGCAAGTTAAAGACGACCCAGAAATAATGAAGTATATGAACTTTTATGAAGACTACTAAGAGGTCCCAGATAGAAAATATTTCTATGGGGTGCTAGGAACACTATGGCCGGGGTATGTTTAAGAACTAATAAAACATGCCAACAAAGTACGTAACATCAAAGACAAGGATGATGAGGCGAAAGAGATGATTTATATAAAAGATGACATTTTTAAGAAGCTAGAGTCTGAACCTTTTTTCTCGAGTTCAAATAATTCCATCTTCATTTATATTATAGAAACTAAAGGGAAGGCACTCTCCATGCTCAAGTATCGGTCTAAGCCAAGGGCGAAAAAAATCAAGAGGCAATTTCACGAGATTTCCCAGCCTTTCAAAGAGTTCAAATCAAAAGTCGAGGACTACGGAGAGGGTGACAGATAGATTAATCCTAAGGAAATGATTCAAGATTCAAGCGGCAAAAGAGCCCCTCCGGACATAGAGATGGAGTGAGAGAACTATTTATTATATAATATTATTAGCTAATCACCACTAACTATTTGCTCTAAAAACAACTCAACTTTATTTTCATGTCTTTTTATAATTTTTCTAATCATATCAATACTAATGCTTTGAATAGAAAGTTTTATCAATTAATTATGCTCGTTCTTATTTAAGTTGAAATCTTTTTCTATTACTCCTTTTTTATATTATTTTTTTATTTATGCAAAAACCTCCTCAATACAATGAAATTCAGCGGAATAGGGTGCATTATATAGGCAGTGCCACCCATAGCTCTATATTAAATCTATTATTTGCTTGTTGTGGTGAGACCGGAGGTTGTCCCAGAAAATAAAAACTGAGTCCTTCGTATTTCTAACTTGAATGTATTCTAAGAAGTCGCTAATGTCAGGGGTCTTAATAGAGTTCTATTTAATCATATATCCTTCAAAGCCAAGTTCATAACTAATTCCCACGATTGCGGCCATCGTTGGTAGCTTCAGCCCTTCTCTAGGGGCACTTTGATTTTAGCCCTCACCCGTCCATGCTTTTCCATTTACAGAGTAGGGCTTGAAAATTATTTCATCAACATAAATTATTTTCTTGCTATGTTATATAGCACCCCAAAGTTTATTAAAACGGACTATTCTCTGTTAAAGAATCTGTTCAATTTTTGGTTTTGATTTTCTGTACACTGACTTTAATACTTTGTATTTTATTTTATTGGTCCTGTATATTGTTGCCAAATGGGAAGCACTTATTCTACTCTCTGGAAATTTTCAATGGAAGAGCTTGCAGCGAGTTTTCAGGGAGTAAGACTTCCACTAGGTTAGCGTTTTGTTATCCAGTAAATACTTCAGGTGCATTGCAATAAGCTTAGTCTATAGAGGGCGTCCTCTCCTTCTCACCTGCTCCCACTTGCAGAATGCTCTCATACAAGCAGCTCTCACCTAATAGAGTGATATCCCTAAGACTGCTGAAATTTTTTTGTAAGTACTCAATACCCTCGAACCATCCTAAGGATTACTTATCCCATATCGTAGAAGTAAAATGTATTCTGACTTCTTATTATTATAAGATTTTCCCATGGAGTGTTTAAAACTTTGATGGCTATTAGTTTTTTTATTATAAATTATTAATTGCTTTATTATAAATCACATGGAATGCAATTAGAGAGACAAATGGTATTCTGTTGGAGATCAATCAATTCAAATGCCTTCAGAATTAAGAAGGTGAGAATTTAAATGATTTAAATAATGATATTCAGTAAGTTTTAATTTATAATTTGATATTATTTAAAAAACTTCAAATCTTTTATTTTTTTTCTGTAAAAATCAAATTAGAAGTAACTCGTTTTTCTAATTTAAAATAAAATAATAGTTTCATTTAATTAAATTACTACAAAATACAAAGACTAATTAGCTATAATATGCTTTACAATTTTTATTTTCAATTTATTTACTTTTATTTAAGAAGCTTCTTTAAATTTATCTAATTTATTTTTATTTTTAATCTACTGAACAAAACAAATTCTAATTTTAATTTTAATTTCAATTTTTTTCATTTTTTATAGAATTTGTTTAGAATATTTTTGAAGATACTAAATTTACGATAGAAACCCCATATACTTTATGCTGTTTATTAAATTATTTTATTATAGATAGCTTTAATTTTTTATTGGGGCTGAATTTATTTCCGCAATCACAAATCCTTTAGTGAGATTGATTCCAAAGCAGAGGTGAGCACGTGATAATAGCAATTCCTGAAAGGTTCTAATTTATTCTGCTTATGTTTATGCCAAGCTCTTTCATGAAGGCTGCCCAATATCCCCTATAAACTATAAGTTCACTTATCTTACTTCGATTAAGCTCTTGTGTTCAAATGTTTGAGGTCCCTGTTCTTGATCCAGGAGAACATTAATTCTGCGGGGCTAACTTGTAATGGTAAGGCACAAGGAACATAAACGGGAGTGTTATTTTTCCATTATTTCGTGGGATCTGTGATAGGGAGCGTTATCGATCATTATAACAGTATAATTTCTCCACTGCACATCTATCTCATCCAATGAAAGCGAAAACTTAGACAAAAAGTAAAAGAATGATTATTAATGAGTCCTACCCCTGTTCACTGTGTAGAACAGTTCCCCCATGCTTGATACCCCAATGATCAGGTTCATCTGGCTCAACCTTTAAGAATTTGTCACTCAGTTCTTAACATATGGAGCCGTCCAGCCCTTGCGCCTCTCATTAGTTTAGTGCGACACTGATTCATCAATATTGATTATCATTTTACCTTCATTCAGAAATAGCATGATTTGCTAAACAGCATATTAGCGCTAAAGCTTGATACTGTTGTTGTTATGAAGGTTTGTTATCTGCTTGACTTGTTTGTTCGTCATCATTAGTTCATTCTTAAGCTACCTTTAATCATTTACTTATTACAGTTTGAAGCTGAACTTTTTATTATAAACTCGTTTATATGTCTGATATTTATATTGGTACTTAGTCATAAGTAATCATGTTCACTATGTGAGTGCGTGCTCGGCTATGCAGCTTCTTGTACTTTCCCCGATTGACTTACTTGAGATTCCAAAACTAAGCTTTCTTTATGGGATTGTTTAGATACCTCCTTAGCTTGTAGTATGACATACCAAGCCTGTCCATAATCTGCGGGCAAGATAATCTTTCAATATTCCTCAGTCTTAAGGATTCCTGAGCCAACTTTAACTCCTTCTGTTGTCGTTCCTTTTTCATGATCTTGAGTTATCTGCGGGACATTATAGCTTAGAGTTAGGAATACTCCCCAAAAACGGGGAGAGTGTCCTTGATTTTATGATTCTCTAACACCTTCTTTACCAATTCTTTCATCTCCCTTTTATCAACTCTTTCAAGTACTCCTTATGACTCCAATTCCGACAACGCGTACTCAGTGTAGACCTTTAGAGCCATCTAGCCAAGAACTTTTATTTCTTCCCCATCTAGCAACGTTTCCTTAAATCCGCTGATCCTACTCTCTCGATAAGCCACTTTGGATCAATAATGAAGCCATTGAATTTAACATCATCTAAGGAATCTTCAAGGTCATAGTAAAAGCTGACCATATCTCATTTACTTACAACTTCTATCTTCACATCAGCTACTGTCAAGTTTCTTAGGTATAGCATATTGGTTGTTATATAATTCGCAGAATTTTCATCATCCTCTTCCTGACTATTTGAGCTCAGACCACTAATTGAGCTTTTTGACAATTGATCAGATTCCTAATTTTGGAAAAATTATATTTTCTTTGTCGGTCGCTTATTAGAACTTGATTCCATTCAATTGATAGCGATTATTTTAATAATGTTTTAGGCTGGCTATGATAGGAAATCCGTTAGCTGAATTCTGATTGTGATGAGGGGATATCACAATAGTGAAAATCACTATCTCTTAATAGCAACAGTTCTGTCATCATGAGCCAACTTTTGCCTATTTAAAGCCGCTGATGGCACCCTTCAATTAGATTAATATAAACCAGCCCTAACTCACAGGCATCAATGTATAAGAGCTCGCCCAGAAATGCAAAAACAAGAAAGAGCTCTACAACTTTCTCACCCAGGATTGTCGGGCCTTCCTATCCAAGCCTGACTCAACCAATATTTACTTCTTCAAGTCCATCATCCGAGCTAAAAATGAGGTAAGTCGTTCTGTTATATGTGAACCATTTTCGTAGTATATCAGAAGAGAAGACGTCAAAGTGTCTGCAGTGCCTCAAATTGAGGGACTCACAGTCCAGGACTTCCTCAATTATGCGAAAGACTTCCCTAGGCTACTCAACTTTCTCCCAGATGAGCGAGACTGGGTACATTTAGACAGACCATGGATCTGTGACTTGCTCTATACCTTAGACACCGACGGTGTCTCCAACATGATTCGTGATGCCATGCTTTAACGGAAAGAAAAGCTTGAGCAGAACAGACCTCGTCATTGAAATGAGACCTGAATTTGTTGATGCATTATCTAGGTCCCTCAACTTCAGCAGTAGGTTTACTCTCCATTTATTCTATTTGTAGCTTAAAGAGGCAAAGCTGTGAACCTCATGAAGAATTCATCAAATAGAAAGAGGACAAAAGATGAGATCGAAGAGGTGAAAGATTATGAAATAGCCTTAAAATCTGATAGATAGCTCTTTCTATATGAAACTAAGAAGCTAAAACAAGATCATGATAACTTGGAAAGTGAAGTGGTTGACTTACGTAAAATTGAGGAGCAAGTTATGCAAGACTTTGGTTCTCAGAATCTGGAAGGGCAGGTGCAGAACTTCCGCCTTTGACTTTCATTGTCTTCTATTCCCATCAATCAACTGGACACTTCTAATAGAAAGAGCATGGTGAATTGTTTTAGAAATTATACATTAAAATCATCTTCTTTTTAGCCCCTCTCTTTAGGGGTTCTTATGATCTATATCACTTTTGAAGTTTCTTCTTTAATTTGAAGCCTTCTTCAACCAGGCTGCTATACTTTCTTCGACCTCTTCATGCTCCTTGACAGTTTCATTAAAAGACTTGCCTCTGCAACTCCTCCTTACAAGTATAACTCACTTTTCAACTTAGTCCTCAATCTGCTCTGCCTTCTCTTAAGCCTTCCTACTTCTCTTATTAGTCTTTTTCTATCCTTACTTGCTCTTCGATTTTTCTATGCCTGGCTCTTAAGTGATCTCCTCATTTTGGCGCCTCACGTCGTTTTTGAAGATCATATCAACTTCACTAATAGGCTTGTCTTGTAGCACAGAGTTCTGGCTCATCTTCTCGACAACGAATTCTAAGAAAGAAGGTTAATAGAACCCTAATTTACTTTGAGTTTCTGGCTCTTCAGCCCTAGCATCAATTTTCATTTCTTCTTTAGATCCCTTCTTTTTTTCTTGAATATCTTTGATAGCTCCTATGAAAGCATTTTCTACTTTTTCAACTATCTTATCCACTATAACCTTTACTTCGGCAGCTTCAGGATCTATGATAAGAATCTATTCGTAAACAAAGCCAGGCTCCTTAAATTTATCAATAATTTCCATATCACTAGTTTCTTACTTGTCTTACAAATTAAATTATACCTCATTGAACTTTTTGTCTAAGATAAGGTCGATTTCATGCTACTCTACTATAAGTAGCTACTCAGCACTATCTTTAGAATTGAGTCTATAAAACACTCTTTGCCATCTGCCCTTAGTATTAATTCTTCCAATTCTTCCTATAATCTGCTCTTCCGACCTTTTAGAAAAGTCATCTGCGATGATGAGGTAAGAACCTCCGTTCTCGTTTATTTCATCATTGGTCTGGATGTCTGTGCCTCTTCCATGAGCTTCATTCAGCTAGTAAACGCCGTACTGCTTTTTCGCATTTTTCATTAAGTATTTACCTTCACAATCATGGATTCAATATTGGCTGCTTGTCCTCTGCTTAAACTTGTGAAGTCGTATCCTGATTTCAAAAGCCCTATCTCTATCGTATTATAGTTAGCAGAAGCCACAATTAGAACTGGTGAGTGGCTAAGCTGCTCTATTATAATTTCTTTGATTTTAGCCAAGTAATCACTCTAATTAGTGCTCACAAGCACATCGGGGTATTGAGTCTTTTTATCTCCTTAGAGTTTATCAAGAGTTGGAAATACTACTGGTGAGGATTGAAAAGCTAGCCTCAAACAGTTCTCTTCTGTATAAGAAAGACTGCTTCCAGTAAATCCTATGACCTAATGAGCATGCTGAAAATACTCGAGAGAGTTGATTATGCTGTCAACAGAACCATCAAAAATAATCCAGTCATACTCGTCTATTAAAACGTAGCTTTGCTGCCATACACTCACAGCATTGCTGTTCTTTTGCATCTTCTTCAATTGGGGCTAAGTGTAGAAATTTATGCCAGTATCTTTGGCAAAAAAGTTTAGATTGCAATTGAGCTACATTGCTTTAATGAGTCTCTGGTATCGTTTGAATTCCCTTTGCACTAAGTGCTCATTCAAAACCCCAAAGCTCTTTCAGTAGTTTGATTGAGTTTTTGATTGATAAAAGTAGACTATTAGTGCATACTTTATTAGGGTTTTAATAGGGTTTATGTAGGGGTTTAATGTTTAAATGTAATCTATAGTAGTGTGTATTAGAGAGGTTTTTTTTTTACTATTCACTCAAACTATACCTTGGCATCATGTGCTAATTTTCTAAATTTGATATCTCCTATCCAGTTGATCATTTAGTCTATTGTTTGCTCTGCTCTGTGGTTTGGTCTTAAGATAATCTGCTCAGCCATATCTTTCATTTTACCTTTTATCTTATTCTAGTCTAGATATTGATGTATTCTCTGCTTTGAATCTTTCTCTCTCTTACAGCTATAGTAATCATTTCTTTGCAGATCGCATTCAGCAATAATTGCTGCTAGAGCCCATACATCCCACTTAATATCACCATCTCTCCAGTCCTCCCTTTCTGGAAAGTATCCAGGAGTACCATAAACGTTGCCAAGTCCTGAAGCTTCAACTCTTTTTGATCTATTGAAATCAATTATTACTACTCTGAGAGGTGAAAGTCAAGCATAATATTCTCAGGCTTCAAGTCTCTATGAACATACCCTAAAGTGTCCAGCTCTTCTATGCCTTTGCAAACCTTTGTTAGAATAAGAGGTAGCTACTTTGGAACTCTTTAATCTTAAATGTAGTCTCTTAATGTCATTTAATATAGAGGGAGGCGAAAAGGAACATGATCTTGAGCAAGCAGTATTGCATCGAGCTTAATTATAAATCTGCACTGTCTATCCCTTGCTTTAGTAAGAGCTTATTACTCATTGACAAATTCCATTTGATACTTGTCATAGCATTTAAAGTAGTTGAATGGATAAATCTTGTATGCGAACTGAATATCAGTAATGACCTTTTTCTCAAACTTCTCCTCAAGTATAAGATAACTTTCCTTACATTCTTTAAGGTCAATTACATTTAAAATTGGAAGCTTTAGTGCTTGTATCTTCAAAGTGATTTTCACTATCTCAGAAGCTGGAAGGTTTCTCACTGCTTTAATAAGCTTATTTTCTTTCTTAACTCTTTGTTCCAAAGATTCTAAAGGGTCTCTTGGCTTTCTTTTTTGAAGGAAGACCTCACCAGTCTCAGGATCTATGACTTCAAACTTCTTGCCATGATGGTTTTAAAGGTGAACTTTTAAATCTCTTGAATGATTATATTGCTTATTGCAATAAGGGCAAAAATATTTTCCATCTATCTTATCATGCTTAAGATAGAGCTTTGGCTTGTTAGAATGCTACTCTAAGATATGACGCTTAAGAGCAGATTTATAAGTGAAGTTCTTCTAACACTCTTCACATTAATTTAATGCTTTAATTTCTTTTTTCTCCTTCAACCATTTTTATTAAAATTTTCGCATAGAACTTCTTAGCTCTGCATTTCTATTTAACAACTGAATTGTTATTCAAAGTCTGAGACCTAAGGTTAGAGAATTTCAAGTTCATACTAGGTAGAGGCATCATAAGTCTTAATTTTCTTTTAATTCATGAAAGAAAGTTTTTGCTGGCTAATACCAAGCAATGCCGCTTTTCTAAGTAAGTTGCCGCTCATTTTATAAGTACTATTAATAATTATATAAGCTGTTTAAATTCTTCCTTTATACACAAGCAAGAGTATATCCTCATAGATTTAGAGAGGTTTAATGGGAACATAGTGCAAGACATTAGTTTTATATTTTTTAACATTAGACACAATTTATATACTATTCCATCCATTTAATTCATTAAAATGCATCTAAATTTGTTTTGTGAAGTTAGGTGGTGCTCCTATATCTGTTCTTGTAAATTTAGGAGGGGAGGTTTTATACTTTAATTTTTTTAATGTACCACCTAATACTGTTTTGAACTTTAATTTAACCTCCTAATTTAGTTTTAAATAAATTAGGATCACCACCTAATAAAATTAATTATTATTAGGAGCAATTTAATGGAGAGAGTTTGATAAAAATGGATGTCAAACTCTGAAACTTGGAGAAAGTTCCTCCATCTTTATCCATTTATCTGATTCAGGTTGACATCCAAGTGGATCTCCCTATTTAGTAGTAAAATTTTAGTAAGTTCAGAATGGATATCCATAATTTTAAATTTCATAAACATTTATAGAAACTGGAAGCAAGATGGAATCTATGAATGATGCAATGAAGAGAATTTAATCTCAAGATTTAATAGGAAAATTCAGAAGTAAAGAAGAATTTTACAGATACTTAGTATAGCAAGGTAAGTTATTACTTATAACTAACTTATTAACTATAGTTGGATTGTTCTTGCCAACACAGGAGGGAACTAAAATATCATTCTTAAAGGCATTGCTAAGTGAAGAGAAAAAAGCTTTTAAGTCTAATGAAATCAGAATGATCGAGATACCTAACTACCCTGAAATTTCAGTAACAAACCTCTATGATGATGCTATGAGTGATCCAGATGTTGCTCTCTACCTTCCATCAAAGCTGCAACTCTCTAATAAGTTGCCAGAGAGAAACTTCTTCTTTGGTGTTCTTGGAACTCTGAAACCTGAGTACTTAAATGAAGTATATAATAAGCTCATAAGAAACGTTACAGCATCTCTCCTGAAGAAAAAGAGAAGCAAGGAATAAAAATCAGCGACACCTGGCTCTAGGAACTGCAGAAGCATCCATTCATCTCTAGTAAGCTTAGTCTTCTAACTTTTTAGAAAAACCTGGCACTGCTATTTACTTGATGAAAGAGCGCAGCAAATTAAACAGAGAAAGAAAGTCTCAATTAAAGCATGAATTCAGTTAGAGACTTTTCAAAGATTTATAAAAGCCAGAAGAGATGAACATAGATGCAATAGCTGCATTAAGAGAAGAAATATAAGCCCAAGCAAGACTTAGGAGGAAGAAAAGAAAGAGAAGCCAAATCCTTTTACGGGAAAATTTAATATGTGAACTTATTCATTCGTTTAAATCTAAAACTTATTTATATACACAAAATCTCCCTTCTCTTGCGCATACTTTAGCTTTATCATCGCTGACTCTCTTAGCAGCACTCTTAATAAAATCAACTGTATCTATCTTCAAGTCGAGCATCAAGTGATATAGTAGAAGTTTCTTGTAGTGGCCTTTCAATAACCCCCAATATGATTCAATTCCATTGAACTGAGGACTGAAGGGAACATTAAATACAGGTGTTATGTTTAGCCTTTCATATTCTTTCCTTGTGTCTTTAGTTTTATGGACAGATAAGTTATCTACAAACAGAATAATCTCTTAGTCGGCGTACTTTTCTCTAAGCTATTGTAGGAACTTAATGTATTATTCGGTCTTTATTGAGCGAGGATGGATAACATAAGTCTCGAGGCCATTATCTTCGCTTATTCCACCAAGTATTGCATGAGTTTAAACCTAAACTTTTTAATCATATACTTCAATTTTGCTGTACCTCTTATACCAAGACCTTGATATGAAGGTATTAAAAGTAAATACTGCCTCATCAGCTTGTATGAACTTTATATTATGCTCTTAAGCCCTTTGCATTTAATCGAATATATAATTTAAATTAGTCTTATAAAATGGAACATTAAAGTCAATCACTCTCTTAATGCGATTGACTGTCTTGTAAGATATTCCGTTCTTTTTATATATGTTAGCTATCGATTAAGCAGAGATATGAAGCTCAGGAAATTGGCGATGAAACATCACAGCTCTTTAGGCGAGAGAGAAGTGAGCCCAATATTTAAGAGTCTTATCATTAATGAGATAATCAATATGATGCTGCTAAAACTTTAGAGGTCTTTTAGGCTTAGAATTAAGCTGCTATCTCTTTAAATTCAATGCTAATAGACAGTGAGACCTTACAGTAGCAGGAGATTTATGGAGTAACCTTGCTATAGACGTGTAATTAAGGATAGGCTTGAGTTGATCATTATATTCATCACATCCATAACGCAACTTAAACAATAAATCTATATACTCACTGTCATAAAAAGACCCCAAACCTCGCATATACTCACTTAAATTACTAATATTTAAACATTAAACCCCTACATAAACCCTATTAAAACCCGAATAAAGCATGCACTAATAGTCTACTTTTATCAATCAAAAACTCAATCAAACTACTGAAAGGGTTTTGGGGTTTTGATTCTTGCTGAGTATAAAGACTGATCTTTGAGTTTTAAAAGCAATAAGGATTGCTGAAGCAATGCATATTAGGGTCTTCCCATTGCCAATACCAAAATGAATGAAATGGTTGCTGTTCAGGTTGTCACAGATATAGTTTAAACAAAGAACCTGAGAGGAGTATAATTTGAAGCCTAAATTTTATTCCAAAGATTCTGATTCTGCACTTGCTCTTAAGAGTTCCTCTGGAGACATGCTATTGAATCTGGATGCTACTTGGTTTTATAAGTTCTCATTCTTGAATAGCTAAAGAAGGCCATTAACAGCCTTTTCAGAGAAGACTTGCATAGTCCTTGGCAATTGCATTATTCTATCAAGGTCAGAGAAGTCACAGTTTAGACAGTTGTCAATTGTGAGGATACTTAACTATACATTTTTCTCGACTTGCGCATTCACAATCAACTACTATACTTTCCTGATTTGTTCAATATTCCCTACCCATTATTGATCTCTGCTTTGCAGTCTTTAAGCAAGGCCTTTCATGAAGTGCAGCATTGAGACTTTGTCGATGACTTCTTGCTTTTATAAGAAGGTTGCCCTTGTTAAATATATGTAGTCTTTTAAGGACTCTAAATTAGGAGCTGAGCATAATGCGCATATTCTAGCAAAGTACTCTCTATATTCTAGAGGAATGTCTCTTATAAGGCTCAATCCGAAGTCTTGTTTATGCATAATAATATAAGGCACATCCATTATAAAGAAGGAATTTGGTATCAGTTTGATGACCTAGGGGTCAATTAAAAAGTAGTGCCATTTTAAGCCAAAAGGTTAATGATGTGGATTAGAGTCGATTAGCTTCTAGACTATAGCAAGCTGCTTACTTAGACATGTTGCCTCAGTAATAAAGACCAAGTTTGCCAAGCCTATAGATTGTCTAGCATTGGGTGACCTTATTAGTAAGAGAATTGTTTCTTAAATTAAGGCATCTTCTGGTTGATATTTTTCACCTGTATAGTAACCAAGGGCAACCAAAAAGATACGAGCCTTGGAGTCTTAGTCTAATATTTAGTTGCTTGTAATCAAATCAGTTATTAAATAGAAGAGCCCTTCGTTCACTTAGGGTTCATTTGCCATTTCAAAGTGCTCAAGGAAAGAAAAGAGTGATTGAGTGTTGCGGGCCATTAATTCTTGGAGGATTTATTCATTTTATTAATAATCTGATTATTTGAACTATTCAAAATGCTTTGCCAACATCTCATGGCCAATGATGGCGCCATAGTTAATAACTAGCTAAGGTAAGGGTCTGAGTTCTTGTATTTGTTAACTTGTTATACTTGCATTAGTTTGAAACTTACTCACCTTCATCTCCCCATTTGTGTGGGAGTGGTTAAGAATTTCAGAGACCAGTGACTAGGTATCACTGCTGTTCCTCGCTTTCTTGCTTTAGTTGTTATTTATAAACTTTCTCATAACGTTCTTAAATGCCAAAGTTTTTTTATAGATTCAAGTCATAGTTGTTCAAATGTAGGAATTCCTTAGCTTTATTTATTTTACAGTAATCTTATGCTCCTTTATACTCAGCTTTAATGCCCTTCAATTTGCCGCCATCATTGATCTAGGACTTTGTTTCATGATTTTCATAAATTCGATCGCCCTGATCGAGAAGTTGAGCTAACTATTCATTTGGATTATCATTGCTTGATACTAATATAGGCTCTGAGTACAGTCAAAATGCTTACCTGGATTTTGTTCTTCAATCTATATAGGAGAAGGTTCCATCAGCAGATTCCCATTTTCGGCTGGATTCATGGAATTTTTAAGTTTGATTATAGTATTTTATACTGGATTATTAAATTTAAAAGGTGAATTATAAAAAAACACATCTGGATATTTCAAATTTACTAAATGAAAAACTTCAATTCTTTCTTTATCAAGTGGGCTTAAATAGAATCAACCCGCAAATAAATTCAAATGCAAATCTTAAGCTTATACCTGCATAAATATGAGAAAAAAGTAAGTTTCAAGAATTCGTTGGCCCGCCATGGGTCATTTGATTGACTTTCGGGTCAAGCCTCATTGAAAATTGGCTTATTATAAAATTTGAAAAATCCCAAGGCCCATTGGCTAATTTAACTTTTCTCTTCTCATAACAAACACATAACCAGGTAAAATGGGCAGTCGAAATAGGGAAAAAACTTTTGGAAGCTGATTTAAAAAATTGCACTCATAGGCCAAGAGGGTCTTGACTGGCTTTTGATTATAGACTCCAAATTGTATTTTAGACCCTCGACGAGGGCTAGTTAAACCTATAATTGAATTTTTGAAAAAAAAGTAGCTGGAAAGCCGCTGGATTTCAGATTTATAAGTAATCAACATAATTTAAGGATTATTCTTAACCACACGATGATATAATTATGGAAGGCAAAATTAATACTAGGCATGACTTTATGAAACTCCTTATTGAAAATTCAGGAAATAGACTACTCATAATAAGTTAAAGTGTGGCCTTTAAAATTTCCTTATTTATCGATATCAATTAAACTTTTTATTAATTTCACATTTCTTTGCGAACATAAGTTTTGGGGTTTGTATTATAAATGATTAATTAATAACATTTAAATTTAAATCAAATTATGATTAATGCCTCTCGTATTTTGTGGCAGTTAATATTAATTAGAAATTTTATGTTTATTTATATTTTCAAATTTCCTTTTTTTATCTATTTTATCAATAATCAGGCATATAATGATAATTCTTTATACTTTATTATTATTTATTTTGATTTAGCCTTTGCTATTATCTATTAATTTTTTCTCATTAGTAAATTATTCTATGTTATTTTTAGATCTGCTTTTTCAATTGTAGTTATTCTACTATAAAGTTACATCATACTATCATTAACTGCATCAAAATTGTTATTCATTTATTTTAAGTGCTCAGTGCAAATTTTGCTTACTTATTCAATAATACTATTGAAATTAAGTTACAAATTCTTTTGCTGATCCTCGATTATTTTTTGATTTTAAAATATTGGGTTTCAATTTTGCTTTTAGTTTTTTCTCAAACTAGCAAATTGTAATAGATTGTCATCAATATGTTTTTATAAGTTGTTGTACAATTTTGTAAACCTTCTTACATGAGTAGCCAAAGATTCTTGCGATACAATGCCAATTGTAGGAGATAAAGTTGATTTCCTTTTCCAAAATCTAAAACGTTTTATTATATATTTCATATTTTTCTTCATTTATCAACTGCTAAATCATTTGGATTTAAATCTGATTTATTTATCCTATAAATATTTAATTTGTTCATTGTTATTTATTTTTTGTTCATTTATTTTTCATTAAGTTTACTGTCTAGAATTTCTGGGACTTGAGTAAACAACTATTGTTTCAATTCTGCCATTGCATCATTGGTCAAGCCTGTAAATTGCTTGCTTATTACGCACTTATTAAATTTAACTCAGGAAAAGAAGAGTCAGACTATGTCTTAAGATCTTCTGAGTAGTAAGGAACTATTAAGAAGCTAATGATCGAAGTTTAGAATTAGCTTTTTTATCGCTTTTACTTTAATCTTAAGAAATCTTTGAAAGCGAATCGTCGTTTTGTTAAAATGATTTGGTTTTCTTATTAATGCTTAATGTTTTAACTTGCTATTACTAACCCAATTTCTGATTAATTTATTTTTAGGTATTATTTCATCTACTTTCACTTTTTCATGAATTTAAGGTTGTTATTATCCAATTTTTATGGACTTGTAATATTTCTATTAAAATTTTTTTTAAAATTATATTTTGATACACCTTATAAGCTTTTTCCCCAAAATGTCTTGCTATTTGAAAAATTACAAAATCTTAGTCTTCTATTTCTCATTCTTAAGTTCAGTTAATTATTTTTTATTTAAATAAACTACAGTGTAATTTGTTGCTTCCTGATTGTAATTGCCTAATTAACTCTACCTTTCTTTTTAGATATTTTACTTTGCTTTTTTATTAATCATGCTTTTATTTATATTAAGTAAAATTATTTCAAGCTTATATAATTTTTGTAGTTACTTATTTTGGTAACAATTATTTTTAGTAGTCTCATCATCATAAATTACTCGTTAATTCTAGAATGTTACTAATTGTATTACTAAGATGTTTAATTTAATTCTATTAAAAAATTTGATTTTCAATAAGCAATTGTGAATAAGTTTTATTAAAACTATAACAAACTATAACAAAATTTTAAATCTTTATTATCTTACCCCATTTGATACTTTAGTTTGTTTAATAAAATCACCTAAAGAAATTATTATTTTGAAGTAAGAAATTGATTTATCATTACTCTAATTCATTTTGAAGTTTTGGATGAGTTTTTTTAAAGAAAATAAGTTTCAAAATTCTAATTTCCTAAAAGCTAAATCAAAGTTCATAAATTTATAGAACTTAATTTATCGAATGTAATAGAGTCGATAAAAGTATTTTAGAAGTAGTCGAAAAAAACAATTTTAAGATATTAGTAAAATGGATAGTAATAAAATAATCACAAATCTTTTTTGTTTTCACTAAGAAATTAAAAAAGTACCCCTATACATATTAATTTATGAGTTAATGAAAGTTTCTATAGTTTAAAATTAATAAGTTTTAGTTTTTTAAATTAAAATTTATGAACTTGAATTAATCACTTCAAATCATGAAATTATTTTCCTATTAACTAGGTATATTTTTAAGTTGATTCCCATGCTAGTCAATGATACCTCCTTCATGTAGGTGAATCACAAGTTACTTATAATTGAGGAAGTCATCAATTTAATTTTTCATTTCTTCTCTTACCATTTTATTTTGGTCCATAATCTTGTGCTTAGATTTTTATTTTTGGGTATATTTTCTTTGGAATCCTCTTGATCTGATGGACTTGATTTTCGTTTAGTGTTTTACTTTAATAAATGAGCAGACCTTCACTTATTTACTAGTACAACGATCAATCAAATAAATGCTTACCACTGAAGAGGTTTCATATGCACTATGCTATTTAGGAGCTATCTAATCTAATTCTTCTTTATTCTTTTGCTCTTTGTTTCATTTCATTCACACCATCTGGATCGAGTGAAAGCAGTAAATATGAGATCCACTTTTTATCAAGGTGAAGCAAGTCACATTGATCTGGCAAAAACTTTAGTAATGATGGCTTATTATCTGCGTATTAGAGAAAGTAGTATGCTGTAAGTCCCTCTATTTAAGGAACAGAAGATACAATGACATCACATCGTTTAAGGTACTATCTAAAATTAATAACTAAATTCTTACATCTCTCTCCCTCTTAAGATTCTTTTGAAAATTTATATATTTGAGCAGTTTATCTTGGGTATATAAGCCCTTCCCTCCTGAGTTAAAAAGTCGTATAATTATTTCTAATTTAAATCTTCTATTTGACTTTTCTTACATGTTTTGCCTCTAGATTATTTTCAATTGTACAATATTTTCAATACAAAATAGAAAGCACTTAAGATAAAAAGGACAGGCTTTTAACTAGTAGATTACTTTAATTATAATAAATTAATAATTTTACTTAAAAATATAAGATGTTTTAAAATCATTTGATTCTTCTATAGAGAAATCACTTTGGTCCAAAATTTTAAAACTTTAAATGGAAAATGGAACAAAACCTTAAGCCAAATTTAATTAGTAAGACATTAGAAAATTATATCGATCGTAAAATAAGTCAGATAGTATTAACGATGAACTCGACAGTTTATCGTTTAAAGATTTTGCCAGTTAAAATTCATAATAAGGGGAACTAATAATAAGCAAAACATCTACTTTAATTGTATCAGGTTTAGAAACTCCAGATCCCATGAACATGATATCTCTTAACTATACTGGAGTCTCTAATCTCGAAAATAAAATTTGTAAAGCATGAACAAGAACTTATAAAATTAAGTTATTCTCGATCCAAGAAGAATGCTGAGTTCTTTTACAAAAGAATAACTTGGAGAGAGTGCATTAGCTAAGGAACAATTTATTCAATCTGAATAAAAGCTTTTAAAGTTTTTAGAATTGAAAGGTTCTTATAAATCATTTTAAAATAAACCTAGGATTCAAAAACTTATTTATAAGGCATAACGGAAATGAATTATATTCAAGCTCAAGAAAACTCATTTTAAAATGAGGTAAAAATATGGATAGCTATATTTATTGATGTTTTAAAAATTCTTATATAGAAGAAAAATCTTTAAGTTAATGAAAAGCAAAGTAGAAAATTAAAACAGCACAGATAAATATAAGATCTACACTATATTAGAGAATGCTTAAAAGATTAATTGATGTAGAGATTTTTAGAAAAGCTTGTTTAAGCTTAATAATGTTATAAAAACTTAACATATAAATTAAGGAGATCAAGACCATAAAGAATTTCATAAAAGATAAACAATAAAAAATTATTTTAGATAGTTTTCATAAAAAGCTTAAAAGGAATAATATTAAATAAAATCAGTCAAGTAGGTTCTAAATGTAATACAGTAATAAAAATTTGTTTTAGTGTCTTCATAAAAAATTTGAAAAATCTTAAAGAATTAATTTGGAATGAGAATTAAAAAGCTTTATTAAATTGATGTGAGATCAAACAATCTTGAATGCAAAAAGCAGCGACAACTTGCAGCAATGCATTACATTGACTCAATGAGTTAAGTCAAGTATTTGATTAACGTTGATGAGAGCAGCTTGCAAAACCAGTCGTACCTAAGAAAATCATGGAGCTTGCAATATGTGAGAAATTAAAATGACAAATTGGTTAGGATGTCGAATATCAACTTATTAGCTGCTGCTTTTAGTGATGGTTGATTAGCGTATAGCTTAGACGTTGGAAAGAATAACAGAACAGCATTTATTTACTTTATTTTCCAGTTTATTTAGTACCTAGATTCTTCAACCCATAATTGGATGGAAAGAGCAATGATCATTTTAGATAATGCCTCGTCTCACAAAAGCGTACTAGTATTGCAAATTATAGTTTGTACAATCTTTCAATCATTTTCTTGGCCCTTATTAATTCAATCTTGCTCCAGTTGAGAAAGTCTTTGATAATATTAAGAAAGATACAATTTTATCATAAGATTCCCTCTCTCAAGATCATTTTATATGTTAATTAATAACCTCGCTTTAGTCTAAAATTTTCTTGGATAAAGGAGTGCTTTTATAGTTGCTTAAAATCAGCTCATTCTACACTTATTTTTAAAGAATATTGAATTAAAGTCTTTTAAAATATGACTTTGATGTTATTTATAAACTTAAATTCAACTAACTAAATAAAGTAAGAATACACATAATTATTTATTTTAAATTTAATTCTTTAAACAACCTTAATCAATTAATTAATTCACAAAATATTACTATTGTACATGAAATAAAGTTTACAATTAATAATTATTGTAATTTTTACCTTTTTAATTTATAAAAATTATACAATCATAATTCAATTTTTTGGATATAATCTAATGATGTAAGTATTATTTAAAATTTAAAATTCATTCAATATTGCAACTTTGGTAATAATTTTAGTCAAACACTCTAATATCTTAAACCTAAGTTCCCCCTGTAAGTAAAATTAAATATCTCAAATAATTTTTATTTAAATTAAGCCCCTTTAAATTTTATTTATGATTTCTGAAATGCAAGATTTGTCTTGATATTTCTCTTTATAGAAACCTTTCAAAATCTCTTCAAGAAGCTTTCATGAATTCTTAAAGAGTACAAAATTTTTTAGATATAAGGGAACTCAAAAATATAATATAATATAATTAATTTTTTATTTATTTTAGATCATGTCCACAAGGAGATAAATATAATAAAGATAAAAAAGTGAAATAAGGAAAGGATGGAAAGTTTAAATGTTCTTAATATAAATCTTGCATAGAAAAATATGTGGGAGAGACTAAGAATTCAGTGTATATTCATGGAAGCAGAGATCACAAGAAACAAAGCCTAATCTTCAATGAGGTGAAACCATTTATGTGCAGTTGCTCAAAACAATACACAAGAAAAGCTTAATAGTATATCTTTACCAACAAAAAAATCATAAAAAATGCAGAAGTAGATTCTTTCGAAGTTGATGTGAGAAATACGAGAGAATGGATGAAACTCAGAGATTGTGCAGAATAAAAATATTAAATTGAAGTTTTCGATGTGATAATGTCATACCTCCTTACCCTGACACCGGATACAACTTAAGTTATGAGACAATAACTGACGAGGAAATTATGTCTGTGCCATTAGAATTAGTTCAAGAAAAGGGTTTTGTATTTTTATGGGTCACTATTACTAAAAAAATCATTGAGTGAAACCTTTCTCACTGGTAGGGGGTTCAAAATCGTAATTTCTGTAGATTAGCTAAAATTAGATGATGGAGAGAAATTAATTAGTGGTCTAGGAGGGGTCTTTCAAAATTTTAAAGGAGAATTAGTCAAAATAGTATAAAAATCGTCAATAAAGAAATCCTTAAATACAAAGAAATATATATTATACTAACTTTATTCGTTTTTAACATTTCATATTAGAAATGTTTGTAATTTATGAACGAATTTTATTTTATTATGAATTTATGTATTTAAACATATTTATTTTTGCAACTTAAGCCAATTATATATATTAAATTTTTTAATTTACATCTTTAAGTACATTAATTAATAATAGGAAACTGAAATGAAGTTTGCTTTTTATTAAAATTAAGTTTAATTTATTCCTATATATTAACATGAGTAATTTTAAAATAAATTTCTATGATAAGTATCAAATCTTAAAAAATAAATATTTTTAATGTATAAAATAAATTATTTTATTAAAATATTAAATAATGAATAAATTAACTTTAATTTTAGTAGAAAAGTAATTAAGTTTTAAATAAAAAATTAAAATAAAATTTATGAGATATTAATATATATATTTTAATAATATAAGAAATGGGCTCAAGTAGTAAAAATATAAAATTTACCACTTGAGCCCATATTTAATATAATAATAATATAAAATTCAAACAAATTTCTAATAAATAATTATAATTGATAAAATAGATAAAAATAGGAAATTAGAGAAATTAAGATTAATTTTAAATATATTAGTAATTACAACTATCATGAATTAGGAGTACCATTAATCATATTTTGATTTAAATTTAAAATCTATTAATTAATTAAATTAAATATATATAATTAGTGGGCAGGTGGTCAGGCAGGGTCCTAAGCAGACCACTTTTGTAAATAAATATATAATTATATATTAAAATGCAAAGTTTATTACAGATGCGCAGGCTGCTGAGACCACTAGACTTCATACGGAGCTACTTGAGGCCCACGGACTGATGGTTCAGTTAGTCACATTCTTCTCCTTTTCACCGGCAAGAAATAATGCATTGAGAAATTTTGCAACCATCGGTGCGGTCAAAGGGAATGCCTCCTCCCCACTCTAAGTCGGAATTTCTGATTTGCAGATTAGACACCGCGCCTTAAAGGCATCAGCATCTTCGGGTACCATGCTTTTGAAGGGCAGAGTGTTTGAAGTGATCACAGTGAAGCAGCTTATGTATTTGTATTCCACGCCGCCGTATTTCTGCTCAATAGCCATTCCTTCACCCTCCATCAATCGTTTCATCCCTGCTATCCCAGATGATCCAAATGCCTTTGTCAGATTAATCTCGTTTGCTATAAGAATATGTGGCTCACCCGACTTGCCTTGCTTCATGGGTACGTGGAAATGTGAGTTAGACTGCACGTATTATTCACAAACAAATATCTCCTCAAGAATGTGAGTAATTTTTGCCTTCCCGGTGTTTGTGGGCCCGTATATCTACATGCTGTGAATCTTACTGTTCTTGCGCTTAATTAGGATATCGTAAAGTGCATCAAGAATGTGGAGATAACCTATTGCTTTCAGATAGTCATCTTTTGGGGTACTGGAGACATCGCCATTCTTTCTGAGTTCTGCGATAAAGTTCTGAAGTGATGTTATTATTGGAACCCTTTCCTTAGTGCCGACTCCGGATTTCTAGATAACTTGATCAGGGTAGTTGATTTGGCTGTATGACTTTGCAATTGCTACTAGCTGTGGTATATCATGAGACTTCATCTTAATGTATTCATCTTTTGATTGTGCCGACCCTGAGAGCCTCTCAATGATATAGTCATTTGTCACATCTATAACTCCTCTGGCCCCGGACTCCTGCTTCTACAATTCCTTTTACTACTTAGCATTCTGTTTGGTGAGGAACTGCTCGTAATGTTAAGAGGGCCCGAATATCAATTTTACTCCGTCCACTGCTGATAAAAATTGTTCGAATGTCTGATGTGCGAGAAGCTTGACGGTTAGTTCGAACTCTGCCATAATAACCGCACCCTTGCGCCTCTTCTCAGTGAAATATGACTTGTTGGCTCCAGTTGAATCTGTCTTGAAGCGACTGCACAGGTAGTACACCTAGTTTGAACGATCAGCGTAGACTTCGAGGTGACTGAACCCCGCAATTCGACTAATCATCTCTCGCTGGCACCGCTTCCAGAGGTCCTAGCTGCCCTCATTCTACACCTGTAAGATGAATTAGTGGCGGTTCGTAGACATTGTACTTACTTAATATACTTTCCGAGTCCCCCGCGTTGTTATAAGCATACTGTGGTCTATCAGAAAGTTAAATATCCGGCTTGGTGGTCTCCGCATCTTTGTCTCCATCAGCAGCCTGCGCATCTTGAATAGACTTTGTAATTTAATATAAATATATAATTATATTTACAAAAGTGGGCTGCTTAGGACCCTGTCAGCCCACCTGCCCACTAATTATATAATATATTAATTTAATTAAATTAATAGATTTTAAATTTAAATCAAAATATGATTAATGGTACTCCTAATTCATGATAGTTGTAATTACTAATATATTTAAAATTAATCTTAATTTCTCTAATTTCCTATTTTTATCTATTTTATCAAAATTATGTTTGGATAATGATTTATTTATAATTTCTATGTATTTTAAGAATTTAAATATTTCAGATTTTTATCTTATTTTGACTGAATGCGTAGTTGAAATGAAGGGCAACATGACTTACAGAAGTGCGAAGTTTAATGTACATAAATTAAGAACACTTTCATAGGCATGAGAAGACTTGGTTCATAAAACCTTCTAAAATTTCCGAAATGATTGAGGAATTTTATCTGGGTGTCCACTTCCTCGATGTATACGCTAGATGGATAAATAGGAGATTTGGATGTGTCGGATTTGGACTAGAATCTAAAAGAATGCTTATGGAACTCAAATTAGGGCAAAGTCAAATATTGCTGCTGAGAGAACTTCATACATTCAAAGGTTAATTAAAATTAATTGTTTACTCTAAATTTTAGAATTCTTATTTTTGTACAATGTTTTTAATAATATTATTATTAAATTATTAAAATATTTAAAGGGAAAAAATCTTTTGATAATTAAGTAATTTCTCTTGTAATTTTAAATATAATTTATTAATATTTTTTAAATTAAATAAATAATGAATCTAAGGAATGAGACGAAGAAGTAAAATTATATAACTTTTCCCAATTCGTCCTAGATATATAAAATAATTAAACCAATCTATAAAATTTATTCAAAATTAATATTAGAATGATTTATATATTTTTCTTTATATCTTAGGATTCTTCTATTTTTAATTTTTTCTACTTTAACTAGTTATTACTGAAAGAATTAGAAATCTTTAAAAAAAATTAATTTGATTGATGATATGGTTCTTGTTTAAAGTTAAGATAGATCCAAATAGTGTTTTTCAATATTGCCAAAATCACTTTAAACTTCTTAATGTTAGTTAATAATGTTTTTATAATAATTTATATTTTAGCAATTTAATTTGATGACTTGTTCTTAACTCGTGTTTTCTAATCATTAATTTATCAATTTGCTTTAATACTTAATCTAACATTCGAAAAATAGTGATATCAGTTAATCAGATTTAATAATATTGGCATGTTGAACAAAATATAATTAATTCTTATTCTTGATTTTAATTCTGAACTTGTGTCTTTATATCATTTGAACCCTATAATCAACCAATTTAAAAAGCAGAATTCAGAATTAGACTTCAAATATTTTCTTGAAATAAAATATTTATCATTTTATTTATAATTGTAATTGTATAAAACTAATTAATCATAAATATATAAAATAATTTGATAAAGTTACAGTGTCTCAAAATATTAAAAAATATATCTTTGCTGAATATATTATTGGAACAAGCATATACAAATTTTAAGACGAAAATCCTCTAATAAACATAAAGTACACAAAAATTGATTTCTTATTATATTGTGATTTATCACAATAATAAACAAAGATATCTTTGAAAGACTAAATAGTTTCAATCAATGGTTTTCATAAGCGGTAAAATTATTCTTGTCTAATATATTTACATGAGGATCTAATCTTTGTGGATATTAATGAAATTAAAATCTAAAATTTGATTTGAAATTAAGCTAAAGTCTAGTTAGAATTTGGGGATGAATTATCGTGAATCTTGGAATAGATTTAATTTTGAAAATTAACTGATTTGGCTAATAGAGCATCTTTCTAATTCTATTTAATTTGTAAAATCTATTAAGTATTTAGTTAGAAACAGCAGTAAGTTTAATATGCATTATCTAGGAATAAACTTCTAAAGGTGAAGGAAAATAAACTTAGTAGTCATCTGAAGCAATTGATACTGTTTGCATTGTCATTCATTTTTTCTCATTGTTTATAGATTTCATATAAAATCAACATGTCTTATGTATGTTATATATAAAATATAATAAAATTCTTAATCTTTAAAAAATCTTGCATACTTATCATATTTTTTGTTTTAATTAAAGATTCAATTTAAATGTTGCTTTACAAAATCTAATCATAAAATATATCTATTAAAGCAATAATCATTAATTTTTTATAGTTTTTTCTCATTATTTATTTTTGAAAGAACTATGTATGATTGGTTTCCTTCATTCCATTTCTTTCGAAGCAAATTTAATTAAATTTTTAATTACTGATATAATTATAAATACATTTTATATTTATAATAAATTATTGAGATTAATGGCTTAAAGCGCACTGTTCTTTGCAGTTTCCTAAATAAGTTAGTTCAAATCTTTTTCTTCCTTCTCCTCCAATTCTTGTTGCCTTTACTTCAATCTTCTTCTGGCAATTATTCCTGCTTTGATTCCAAGATTTCCTTATGTTTCTGTGAGCTAGCTATTCATTTATTCCATGCGTTTGTAAATATTTTTCTTTAAAGATGGCATTAGTAAAATTAAGAGGAATAATTTAATTATAAATATAATGAATTAAAATACCTGGTCAAATCTTTGATAATGTTTAATACAATTCTTTAATATGTTTTCTTTTTAGTAACCAATTAATTTCACTTAAATTAATGTTGATAATTTTCTCTTTTTACTATTTTTAACAGTTGCTAAAACAGGTTAATTATTTCCACTACAAAAAGAATAACGCTTAACTAATCTGCTAAATATGATTATAAAAAATATACTTTGTAAAATGGTAAAATAATATACATTAAGTTTGCATCTTTTATTTTTTAAGATTTTTTTATATTTATATTAATTCTCTAATTTATATTATTTTTAATAATTCTCTTTAGATTTGATATGCAAGTTTACATTTCCTATTAGAAATTTCTATCATATTCTAGTTTAGTACGCTATGTAGTCTAATTTTATGAGTCAAAATAACGGTCTTAATTTTGTTAATGCGAATTCAAAAATCTGCCTCTATCTTGAGCCAGGTTTCTAGAGTTGAATTTTAAAGAATTTTAAGTTTAATTTAGTGGGTTTGTTGAAGCTGTAGTTGATTAATAATTTCTCATGTTTCCAAATTCCCTTGATTAATTAAGCTAACCTTTAAGAGAAGGCAACTGCATATTTTCTTAGGAACCTCTTATCATATTTGAGAATTGCTCTAATTTAACTGATTTCCTAATATTTGGCTAGCTGCTTAATGCTTATCTACCATTTAAAGAGGATCTTTCAATATTTACAGATTTATTAAGCAGAGATTTCCCAGATGGTACAAAATTTTATGATTCTAATTCAGGTTTTTTAATTGGTCTTAGTAACTTAATGTTTTCTTTGAGCCATCTGATAAGCTTATCAACTTCATAGTTTTCAGAATTTTCCAAGTCTTTACCACGATAATATAGTATTGCCTCTGTTGCCTGCAAATATGACATGTGTAAATTCATGGTTAAACACACTTCAATTAATTAACTTCTTTTTAGTGGATGCTCATATTTTAACTTCCTTAATGCCTTATTCAGCTGAGATCTTACTGAATTATCTGTTGCTATTAAATTATTAAGTGATCCTTTGGTTTCCTATTTTGCCTCTTAAACTGTTTGTTCAGTTAACTTAAGAAATTAAGTTGCTTTTAGTACTTTAGATTATACTAAATTAAAGTGGTTAGATAAACATTAAAATAAAAGAATTGAATTATAACTGATTTGATCAATTTACGGATAATTGTAAGAATATTTACATAATTTCAAGCCATTTAACTGAGATGTCTTTTCCTGTGATTTTGATGATCTAGGTGGGGAATGTTATGATTCTTCAGGTATCATCAAATTATTAAAATTTCTGTCATTTTTCATTTCATGATATGAAGGCTCATTAAATGAACTCATTTAATCTTGGATATCAAAATTAGAAGAATTTAATCCACCCACTCCATCTTTATTCTTCATCAAAAGGCCTTTTAACATTTTATTTTATTTATATAATTTATTTAGTTTATAAACAGATAATATTAATTGTTAGTAAATTAATCAAAATAAAGCGTTCATCAATAATTAGCTTCAGTTTATTAAAGTCTTGGATCTTGACAGAATTTTCTGAAGAAGAAACATACAGTGAGAACCACAACGAAATAGAAAACCAAAATCTATCCCATTAACCAGAAATACATCAATGCAGTTCTTGTGATGCAGTAGGAGCTTGCCATTGCTTCAAAATACACAACCTAAACTTTAATTTAAATGAATGAGTATTCAAGATCATATGAACAAATTGATAATTGTTTTCAAATTATTTTTATTAGCTAGTTTACATGTAGACTAGGACAGTGATTTCAAAAATGAAGAATCCGCAGACCATATAGTTATTGCATAGTTTCTTCTCTAAGCCAACCAAGTTAAGGATAGTTTCAAATGCATTTACGATGTGCATGATGAATACCATCCACAATGCTGTTTTCAAGCCACTGCAGTCTTCTTCTTAATAGTACACAACCAAGAAGGTACCCACTGCCAGAGCAATTGATCCCAAGGTAGTGAACAGATTGAACATAGTCCAGGGCTTCTTGTTCTCAACAGTAAACTTCTCGTAGGCAGTTTATTTCTTGTGAGGGCCGCTGCTATTATCAGAGCGATGAGAAGTTCTTAAGTGAGTGTCTGTCATTTTTTAATAATTTATACACTTATTTAAAACTTCACTTTCAAGATATCATTAATGCGATTATCAATACACAGTTCTTAAATATAATTTGTGAAAGTAAAATAAATAATACATGAAAAATTAGCTCATTATTTTGATGCTTGAGCATAGACAGTTTCAAATATATCTCTAAAGCCAGGTTTAATTGAAGAACTTCCCACTAAGAATCCATCAACATGCGAAAGTCTTATTAAATTTTCACAATTTGTTTCTGTTACTGATCCTCCGTATATTATTCTAATGTTCTATGCTATTTTTGCAGATACATTATTATAGAATATATAAATTGCGAATATGAATAATTTTAATCAATAGTATAATATTTTGTTAATATCTCTGATCCAATTTCTAATGAATTCATGTGCTTCTTGTGTTTAATCAGCACTTGCTATTTTACCAGTGCCAATAGCCCAAATAGGTTCATAAGCAATCACAACATTGTCCCAATTGCCATTGAATGAATCGAGAGTAGTTCTCAATTGTTCATCAATGACCTAGTTTGTTAATTCCTGCTCTCTTTATTGCAGATTCTCTCCAATACATAGAACCACACCTAAATTGCTTTCTCTTGCAAGTTTCACTTTCCTTGCTACAACCTAAAGATAAAACATATTAATTTACGGATATTACTTACTTCTAGAGTGTCGTTGTATTAGTATCTTCGATCAGAGTGGCCAATAAGAACCCATTCAATGCCATAGTCTTCAATGTGCTCAGCTGCAATTTCCCCAGTATATGACCCTGATTCAAATTAACTAACATTCTAAGCACCAACCAGCACTCCATCTTTAACCATTGCTTAAACCAGAGATATGTGCAATAAACCAGGCAATACCATCAAATCTATATTAAATTCATTAACAATCTTGATAATAAAGTAATGATGAATAGCATACCTAGTTTTGATTTATCATAGGCAAATGAATTAATGAGATTGGTGATGATATCCTTTACGAATGGAGTATTTCCATTGCATTTCCAATTGGCTCCTAAGAAATATTTGCGCTTATGATCTTATACTTTATTTTCCATTTTATTTGTAATTTTAATTAATTATATCTATTTTATTAATGATATACAAACAATTGACATGTATATTTTGTAGTCACTTGCAGAGTTTGTACTAATTCTTTGAAGACCATGTGATAATCAGACTATCAATGTTGCTGGGATTAATACTCTCTAAATCCACTCCATTTATCAACTTTATAAACTGGATCTTGCGACCTGGAGTGTTTAGTCTCATTGTTAACTTGCTACTGCCACTCTTTGATTTACTACTACTCATTATCAATGAAGTATAATATAATTGAGGTTCAAATTAAATCATTTATTTTTATACTGTACCCATTTGTTTAGGTGTTAAAGCTTCTAAAATTAACTCTGATTCTAATAAACTTTTATAGATTAATTTTAATTATATATATATAAACATTGTATTTGGTTTTATATGAGATCATTAGTCCAGTATTTATCTTTGGGTATGAGATAATCAAACTCAAGATCTCTTTAATTAAGCTACTGTTCTACATGCCAGCAATGAGCATCCTTAAAATATTGCTGCTAGTTAGAGACTGCTTTGTCAGCGTTTATATATTCGTCAAGGAAATTCTTACTCTAATTTCAAGTGTAAAACTTAAAATAAAATTTAAATTTATTTGAAATTAATTCAAAATTACAGATATTTAGAAAACGAATTATCTTGCCGGCAGCAAGGAGTGTAGCAGAGAATAGAGAAGCAACATTTAACATAATTCAATTCTTCCAGCAAATTGGATTTGCATGGTCTCAGAGTCTGTACAAGAAAATAGTATAGGGATGCAAAACATTCTATGACCTACTCATGTTCCTACTCATGCCTGAGATCTTCAGAAAAGTTATTTCAATTAATATTCATTAAAAACATTGATTAATAATATTTAATAGAAAAGTGTACATATTCTTCTTTGATTCTCTCAAGAAATTAAGAATAAACTTGAACAGGTTCTTTTAATACTTGAAGTCAAAGAAATACATATTTGTTGCAATATTAAAGTTTATCATCAGATATGTGATTATTGTACTTCTAGTTAGAATACTCTATATTAAAAATATCTATTTCAAAAGTGCTTTTTAATTTGCAATTAATAATTAAAATGAATTTATAATTATTAAGATTTAGTAACTTTGTCATTTAATTGGTATTCATTATAAAAATAAAATTTTCCTTTAAATAATTAAAATTTTAATAGCATCTAAAAAACTATTTGAAACAGTAAGTCAAAAATTTAAATTTAACTATCTATAAAGAATTTATTTAACATTCATGCATAAGATAGTTTTAATATTAACTTTACCACATTTTTACCTTTATTTTAATATAATTTTTTAAATTAAATGTGTTCCTGCAAAAATAAGTATGTTTTATAGCTTTATTTGAATTAATTAAATATTGGTATTAGAGAGATCTTTAAGATAGAAGGATGCATTTTCTGTACTGAATTCACTGACAAAACTAGTCATAAAGTGTATAAGTACATGCAAAGTGAAGAATTCTTGCATATGCTAAACAATTTTCATAATTTCGTGGATTGGCTAATGACAATCCAGACTATTGACCTCGTTGGAATAGAAATGTGAAACAATAAATACTAATCAGTAAAGTATAGTAAATATCTGAATTAAAATGATTCAAAGTTAACTCAGTTATTTTGCTAACATAAACATAATATTATGAACAATGTATATTAATAGTTGCTATGATTTGGTTTATTTCTTAAATAATAATTCTTCTAATTTGCTCTTTTGTCTTATAACTTTCTTTGCAAATACATTGATAGTAAAAACCATAGAAGTCCTCTACATTCTCAAAACTCTTCTTTATAATAGTTCTTGCTTCAAGAACAATCCTGTTGTGGCCTCTCATATGATTATTGACATACCCCATCCCGACTATTTCTTTAAACTCAACCTCAAAAGTAACAACTCCATAGAAATCAACATCCTACCTACCACCTTTCATATCAGTAACAGTGGTAAACGGATTTTTGTTCCCGAAAAGCTTAAGAATTTTCTTTTTATTTAGCAGATAGAAAGAGTCGTAGTAAGAGTCTTTGTCAAATTCTTACTGCTTTTCTGAATTTGTACTGAAGAAATTATTGGTTTAATGGTTTTCTGAAGAATTGAAATTTTCTCTAAAGGTTTTTGAAAATTGCCTGCTTTAATTCTTTGGGGTTTTTGGTTGTTTAGGCGGGTGCACTACCACGTAGATAAATTTATTTTTCTAAATCATCAAGAACATTTGGTCCTTCATGTGTAAACGGGAAGCCCAGTAACCAAACGTCAAACTGACTAGAGGAAAAAACTTTGGCATATCATTGAAAGGCCAATCAAAACCTCAAAACCCCTTAATGAGGTTTATAAGTGCTTTGATTTGTAGGGTATAGTTGGGGTCTTATAGGGGTTAGTAGACAAAATGCAAGTTTTATCTGAATCTAATGAATATTTAATGAGTATTAGTGTACTTATTTCAAACAAATTATATCTGTTTTATCTTTATAGTATCTTTTGAACTGTGCTCTCTTTAATGGGTCAAGGATATCATCTTATGATTATCGAGGATAGTTTGGAGCTCTCGCGATAATCATCTCTACTATACTTTTAATTTCTCTGCAGACATCTTCTTGCTTTATGTGTTTCTAAGCCAAACTTATTGATTGCTTTTCATGTTTAGTACCAAAGTAAGACATACTTTCCATATCAATTTCTAATATTATTGCTGCTACTGCCCAAACATCCCATTAAACAGAACCATTAGTCCACTTCTCTTATATTGGGAAGTAACCTGGAGTACCAAGTACCTGTGCTAAAGTGACAATCTCCTATCTTAAAGCTCTATTGAATTCGATAACCACTTTTTCTAAAGGGCAGAGATTTAGCATAACGTTTTCAGGCTTCAAATCTTTATGAACATATCCAAGTTCATGCAACTCCTTAACACCCTGAATCATATCTGAGAGTATATCATTTAAATCATCAGGGTATCTATTGCGATATAGGTAGTCTCTCAGAGTCATCTCAAATTTCTTTAGCCTTAATGCGATGAAACCATAACTTAAAATAACACCATTTAGCTTAATGCCTCAGATTCTTAGCCTAGATCTTTTCTTAGGCTCGTTCTATATATGGTCACAATTGAAATCGTATTATCATCCAAGCAAAGACTGTGTTCTAAAAGGTACTGTTGGAGTCTTTTAAAATGAATGATAACTGAATGGATACACCTTGTATGCATACTCATCAACTACTATAAGCTTTGCTTTTGTAGGCACGTTTATATTCAATTAGTTTTCAATACAAGTGCTGAGATAGACTGCATTTAATGCAGGTATATTCATAGCCTTCGCTTAGAAGCATGCTAAAATTGTATTACCTGCTGGCTGGTTCATCAATTCATATCGCCTCTGTCTCTTGAGTCTCTCTTGCTGCTCTCTTTATGACTCAAGAGCATTAGATTTTCTTTTAGCTGGCACTAGTTTTTTAATCTCTTAATCTTCAATCAAGAACTCACTGAGGTGATGTTTTGCATATGCCTTTTAACTTTAGCTGAGTGAGTATATGATTTCATGCATGTCGTACACTAATACCTACCATCTACCTTTTCATGCTTGAAATAGATCTTGGCTTTGCCAGAGTGTACCTCTTTAAGGTGTCTCTTCAAGCTTTGTTCAGTTGAGAAATGATTCTAGCTGTCTTCACATTAATATGTTTTTATCTTTTCGATTGGTTGCTGTTCTTTTAGCTCCTCAACATAATCAATTTAAATTAAAACCCCTATCTCTGCGCTCTCCCTCTGGTTTAATACTTCTATGATAAAAACCTCTGCTTCAAATTCAAGAGCTCTTAGCTCTACATCCCTCTCAACATAAATGATTTCAGGCTTTTTAGTGGAGCCAAAGTTGAGCATTGATTGACCTGCTCCTAAAGGTGCCGCTCTACGATTTAAGTTGACCGCCATGTTTAAATTCAAATTTAAATTTCTATTATAAAGCTCTTAAAACCTCAATAGCTATATCTGGACTATATAGGAGTTGCAACAGCATTAATGATGGTTTGATCTAAGCTCTAACACTTCATATTTATACTCAGTTTATAAGTATAATTTTCGTAATTTTACTCTTAATAATTCTGATTCTGGTACCAATTCAGATAAAGTTCAGGTTGGTACTGGTACCAATTAGGTTTT
>ARYC01003464.1:0-60067 GCA_000711775.1 Oxytricha trifallax
AAAGATGCACTAATAGTCTACTTTTATCAATCAAAAACTCAATCAAACTACTGAAAGGGTTTTGGGGTTTTGATTATCCTCGAGTAACTCGATGCGAAGATTCACACCTCTCCGTATTAAAGGTCTCAAACCCCTTGCAACTTCCAGTCTCTATGAAGACACAAATCACCTGTAGAATACAACTGGCTCTTTGGCTTCCACTATAAGACACCCCCTTCTCATTTGCTTGGCAGAATGGCCGAAGATGAATTAAGAATGTCAAATCAGAAACACCAAAATAGCCAATTCACTCGAGACACTCAAAATTATCAGGATGATTAGTAAAGAATGCGATAATAAGAAGCTCTTAGATTTGCAGTGAGATCTTAATCCAGGGACTCCCCATCACATGAATATCATGCTCTTAGAGATAAAGCAGAATCACCAACAATAAAAATTAAAAAAAATATATTTTTTTCAAAACCATGAGTTATCATTTGTAATTATGAATGAGTCATAGGTAATCATACCTACAATAGTTCCAAAAGAATTATTCAGAGAATAATATAAAAAGGATATGGAACTTGAGAGGCTTAGGTAGGAAAAGGAATTGATAGTTAGAAAACACAAGAAAGAGCTAGAGAGACTAAGAAATAACACATAATTCAAATTAAATAATCCAAGCACATTCTATGTAATCTTTATGTAATTACACTAAGCTTTAATATATTGGGTGAAATTTATAATTAAATGAGCATAGATGAGGATCTTGAGAAAATGAAGATGCTAAAGATGCTTCAGGATGATTAAAATAATGTCAATAATATGGCTTAATCACTAATAAACTATTTAAAATTCAAAAATATGAAGGATAAGTAAAAATAAGCAAGAATTGCAGCTCTGTATGATGCAGCTAATTGCAAGCCTCCAACTTCTGGTAAAATAGGAAGTCAAAGAGAAAGAGAACAATTTCCCCTGTGAATGATGATGCTGGATATACTAAATGCCCAGAAAATTTCTCCCATAAAACTATTCTGTATGACGATAATACCGACGTATTGCATGATCCATTGAATGTCTCAAAATTATTGGATGGTCCATCTAAATCTGCTTAAGTATCTAGAGCTATGAGTAATAAATCAATCAAATTGAATACTCCAAATGCCACTTTATTGCACTTAGAAAACAAAATCTCAAGTATCATGAATCCTAACAAGAAAAATAATCTCGGTTTGTCCAAGTTTATTTCTACAGCATCCAAATTTTAATTTATTACTTTTTTATAAGGCAATTAAAAAGGTATAATGAAGGAAAAAAGTTTAATCATCTCTCAGGAACCTAAGTCTTCTCCAGGCAAGTAGTCTCCTTTCTTCTCAAGAGTCAAATCTGAGGCCAGTATCTTAGCTCGAAAAGGTCTAGTTTTAGACAATAACATCAAAGTGAAAAAGAAGGTTATTATTAGCAGCAAACAAATGGACAGCATCTAAGGTTCTTGCAAACCTTAACTTTTGGAAGCCTCAATCAGCAAAGTTTAAAGTGGAAGTAACACAATTTAGAAAAGTGGAAATGGTAGGATACAAAGAACTCCAAGCTAAAGAATCAGTAAGAATGTAGATTTTTATGATATTTGTTGAAAATGTAGATGACTCTATCAAATTATCTTAATTTCCTAGTAAAAATAAACAAGCAAACCAAAGGTTTTAAGAAAACTTAGAAAATCCTTCAGTAAGTGATGAGAGAATTAATGAACTCATTAACATAGTAATTTAAGATAAGGAGAAACTTCATTATGAAATCCAAAAGTCTAAATTGTTTTAAATTAAAAGATGCTTTATTAATTTTATAATTAGAAGTATACTTCGTCACCCAAACCTGATCTAGAAAAGAAACTTGAAGTTTAGTACAATCAAAACGAATTGCAGCTTCAGAAGTTTTTGGAATTATGTATTCATCAATACAAAAAATGCAACGATTTTGTCGAAGAACTCAAATGATAAGACTTCCTAATTTTATAAAGAATCTCACAAAACTATCTAAATCACAAGTTTTTTATTTTACCTTTGGATATATATTAATGATTTTTCTTCAGTTTCAGTATTAACTCAACAAAAACTATTTATCAAAGCAATAATATACTTTTTTGGATTTATAAGTGTTCTTAATGAAATATGAAATATATGAAGTTCACTGTAGTTTTCTAAGCATTAGATTGGATGATCTATTGATTTTTTTATTGCTTGGGATAATTTTACTAGAATCAAGTGCTTTTTACTCTTGCTCTTAAATTCATATTAAATTCTCTATCATCAATCCTCAAGCAATAGGACTCAGACTATCAATATTTTCACTTGGTGTTCTCATAATCAATACTTTTAATTGATGAATCTTTTCTTCACTCTGTGTTTAGAGGTTTTACTTAAAATGTTCGTTGAATTTAGGTTGTTTCTATTGCTTGTCAACACTAGTTATTTATGGAGAGCCGATTCTAAAGTTGTCTTTTATAGGTGTGTTTTTAGGTAGAATGAATTGTGATTAATTTAGGTTATTTAATAGACCACCAATTAAATTCTAAACCAAATAAAGTAATTATTTTTTTATATTTTTAAGAATAATTAAAATTTGAGAGTTTAAATTAAATATAAATCTTATCACAATAATATTTATCACACAAATGAATGTTATTATTCTCCTGAATGTTTATATAAAAGTCTTTGAATATAGATAAAACATATTTTTCTATATATTGAAATAAGAATTGAAAAATTTCTAAAATGCTAATCATATTTCATTTTATCTCCGGCAGAATAGAGTTTAAACTGTAATTTAAATAGGAGGATTTGTATTAAGTATTTTAGCTAGGAATGTACTTCTATCTTGCTTTGTTAAAGCGAAAGTCACTCTTTTAATTTTGCTGATACTTTTATTGTTATACAATTCTCCCAATATTATACAAGTTACATTTGTAGTCTGAATATTAATGTTCGTTTATTAAGGCATTCCCTGTATATTTGCAAATGAATTTTTGCTGCTACTTGATTAATTTTACTTGTGATTATTGTTGTTTAATAAAGATGTGAAACTTTGATGCTTGATGGCTTTAATTTACTTATCCGTTGTTAAAACTAAAAAGATTAATGAACATATCTAATTAAGTTATAAAGCCTTAGACAGGTAATTAAACGCCATACATTCCATGGTTATTTTGCTACATAATTTTATTCAATTGATATGATAGATTTAGTAGCACTTTTTTCAATATTGATAAAATACAAAAAGAATCAGAAACATTTAAAAAGTAAATTAATTAACCACAGTCTTAAATTATATATACTTAAACTAATCTCATTATAAAGAGAAAAAAATTAAATTAATGAAGGTTATTTTAAAACATAGTGATATTAATAATAAATACCTAATTAATTAGCCATTTTGAAATTTAATATTTATTGATTTTAAATCAATTCTCGTTGATGGATGATATAAGTTTTTCTGTATTATAAGATATTTTTGTGAAATTTGATTTTAGTAGATAATTCATGAGTCAGGTTATATATTCAGAAATCGCACAATCACAAAACTATATTATGAGAAATTAGATAAATTTATGGAAAATTTGAATTAAAATACTTGTTTATATTTAAATTAGAGTTTCAAGTTAAAATTCTTGAAAATAGCAAATACTTACGTTGATTATATAAAAACTATTTGCATAAGTAATGGGAGAGGTTTTTAGATCTTCTTGTGTTTTTAATCCATATTAATTTTTATTATGAATTTTAGAAATATATTCAGTTGATTTATTAATATACAAAATTTTTAATTTCTGAAGATTTATGATAAATAATAATTCATTAGAATCATACTGCTCTTAAGTAATTGCTAACTCAGTCTTCGCTTTCTTTAACTCGTGCATAAGTTCATAATTTTCTTTTTAAAAAATCAAGTGACTAAATAATAGTAAAGATTTTCTTTTGCAACTAAATTTTTCTACCTATCACTTGTTGTAATTATTGAATTGTTTTGCATCAGATTAGAACTATTGAAGTTTTTTTATGATTACTATAACAAGTTTTGTATATCCAGAGGAATTGGCTGCCTTCTATCAATCTTGAGAGTTTCATTATTTAGATCACTGTTAGTCAAATTTTATTATTGCTGTAAAGTAAAATTTTTGAAGTATAGAATGAATTCAAAATAGATAAAAATACATGCATATAGTATATAGATTGAGGATAAGGGCATTTTGAATTATATTAGCCTTTTAATATAGTCGTAGAAGAAACATTATACGAAAGATGATGTAATAAACTGAAATAGGATCTGTGAATACTTCAACTCTAACTTAGGGCCTCTTGTTATAACATTTGAAATTTTAGATCAACTTTATAGTTTCATATCTTAATTGTAAAGCCTAGCCTTTGTACTTCTGGAGTCTTATTTAAGAGCAGGCTGGTGAAATTTAATTTATTATTGGATTTCTCCATTTCAGCAGCTAAAGCCACTAAAACTATAAAGAGCCTCCTAAAAATTCTGGAGTCTGTTTGAATAGGCCTAGCTGTTGTTACGATTGCCTTTCCACCTTATTATATCTTATTATTCTTAATTAATTCTTAATTTAAATTTGAAAAAGAGCGCTCTTTTAGACATTTTAATTCTAAAAATAATAAAAGCTAAAGTAAGGTTTAATTTTTATCTTTCAAATTAATTCTTATATAGTTCTATTGATTGCCTCATTCTCTTGCGATTCGGAATATATCAGAGTTATAATTTGATTTTAAGGTATTCAAAAACAATAAATACCCTTAAAAATTGATATTTTCACATTTAAGACTGTGGGATTTGAATTAAGAATTAATTAAGACAACTTTAAATTCTTAATAATTTAAATTAAGAAAGTTACTGCCAATATTAATTAAAAGCGCAATTACAAATGGAAAACAAACAAGGAAGTTAGGGCTCAATTCAATCCTTTAGCGAAAAGGACCCTGATTTAAAAGACTACTAAGCTGTTTTCACAGAGAATATAATGCATCCTGCAGATGCTGAAACTCCAGGATTTTAGAGTATAGAGCACACAAAAGGGGAAGTAGAATCCAGCGCCAAAAGGAGGGGAAGAAAAGCCATTTATGATGGGGCAGAGTATCCCTAACTTATCGATAGGGTAAAGTTAATACTACCTACCAATAATTATTTTTTATTGAGAAGCTGCTTGAGCTTGAGGAGTTTAAACCACTGAAAGATTCAAAAGATCTCCCCAGGTTTATAAGCAAATACATCCTTAACAAAACTTCAAAGTCTTTTTCAAAGTCTGTTAGAGCTTAATCCGTCGCTGGCCTTGACATTCAGCAAAAGATAAAAGTAGATTTTAGTTAAATGCAGTAACCATACGTGCCCTTCTATACTCCTAAAGGAAACATATTTAATTCATAAAACACACTAACACCATAAGCCAACTACGGAGCTAAGATTCAATCTGAGCTGATATCCAATTACTTGAGAGAATATATGCTTTTAAAACCCTAAGAAAGATATTAATTTATTGAGCAGATCTGCCAAAGGAACAGCTAGAGCTTGGTGGAGTTCTTAATTAATCTTAAAACGATCTGCTCTTAAAATTTTTTCGATGGAATGTTTGGTCTTATTCACGAATTGAACTTAAACTCTAAAATAAACTTACAGATAAGAACCCGACTGTTTGTTTAGTCCTTGCTATACTACAGAAATGAGCTTATTGAAATAGATCAAGACCTATTAAAAAATTCTATGACTCTACTTGCTCAAAGGCCTAATTCAGAGTAAACTATGGGACTCTCTAATTACATCTTTATAAATGAAGTTGAGCAATTCTCCTAAATGCAAGAAGAACTTGTTCTCCTTGACAGCAAAAACATCGGAATTATTCCTCTAATGGTGGGTTTAAAGTTGATCCATAAGTGGTTAGGTTGTTGCCCAACACTCTTTAGTGTCTGAAAAAACCTTTCATACAAGTATTAAAATATAATAAAGGGCTTAGATTGGTAGAGGAAATTCCAATAAACCTTTTCGGTGACTTTGTTTAAATATGCGCGCTCTGTCAATCAATAAACTATATGAGCTGAAAAGGGGGTTAAAAACAGACCTGACTTGATTGCTGACTTAATTAATGGCAATCTATGCTCCATTAAGTAGATTATTAACCCCAAACATGTCGAAGACTTAAGCGGGTAGTAATTTTACAAAATGGTTGGTAGATTCAAAAAACTCAATAAGGGGAACGACCAAGTTTAGAAGTTTTGTTATGACCTTTAGGAAAATATAACAAACCAATCTTAGTAAATCAAATCATTAGAGGCTATGATAGGATTCAACTTCTTGGCACTTTAGAAACTCTGCTTATTTTAATTAATCAACTTTGGTATCGGTAATGGAAAAACTTTGCTTTGTGCAATGATTGCAGTAATGCTGACCAAAGAATTACAAAGGAGTACTATAATTTTGGGGAAAAATGATTACCTTATTTTGCGGGATGAAAAAAGATTCCAAAATACTATACTTAAAAGCAATTTGAATTTCAACTAAAATCAATATGAGAATAAGCTTGGAGTTTACTATATGACTTAAAAGTATTTCAAGAGTCAAATATAGGATTAATCGTTCATAGACTTCCTGAAGAACTCAATATTAATTGTGGACGAGTATGTATGACTGGCTCATTTTAGAAGGCTCCCCTACGGCAATGTCAGACTGGATTCGCTTTTTTAGGATTCCTCATAAGCTAATATGCTTAACAGGCTCAACGATAACTTAGAAAGAGGAGACCTGCTTGGATGTGGCATTTGGGGCGAAAGAGATAAAGTTCCCTACATTATCCTCCTTAAAATCAGATAAAACAGTTTATGCCTCTGATATTCTACTTAGTTCTTGTTAGTTAGACTACTGTAAGCACCTCTATGAACTGTCTATGAAACAAACTATGAAAAACCCTGTTATCTAAGTAGCTTCGGGTGCTTATTAAATAATCGACACATATTTCAAAAGATATCGGGAGCTTCAATTCTATAGTATGAAGGAAGTTAAGTAATCTTAAGCAGATGCTTACTTGGAAGGCAAATTTAATGTTAGAAATAGCAACAAAAGATTTGGGGTCTTACTTCTAACTGATATGCAAGGCAGGGAACAGATCTTCAAACGTCAAAAGAAATTGAGGATAGTGGTGGTCTTTACCTTATCATATGCGATGTATTCTCGGAGACATCAACATAGTAAAAAATAGGAAGAGTTGCAAGGCTAGAGAACAAAGCTTAATGGAGACATGTTTTGCTAATATCAGGCTCATAGGACACAGTTGAGCAAGCTATTCAATACAGACAAGAGTTTCTGGAAATGAAAATCATATACAATTCTCAAAACTTTAGACGATACTGACTAATCCTACTAGCAATAACAAAATAAGTAGAATCCTGATAAAAATGAAATTGAGGACTCTTCTAATGAAGAATAATTAGAGGAAACTTAGAGGGAGATAAGCTCATTTGAAGATGTAAATGAGTCTTATCTAGAAAACTAAAGTCTTTAACCTTAAACTAAAATACAAAATTCAAATAAGTCCCAACTAGAAAGAGCTGCTTCGGAGGATGTGTTGAAGTAGAAATGCAGCCCATCTTCTAATAATAAAAAAGAGTCGAATACTATTGATGAGGTCCCTTTTGGAAACAGTCAACCTTAAACTCCTTAAGCAGGAATCAAATAACTTAAAATCTAAAGTAATCAAGATTTAAATCTAAACTTGGTGAATGTAAGCAAGTAGAAGTGTCTCAAAAAAAGAGATATTAAAACCTGTGACAATAGAGAAATTCAATCTAAGATTGAAGTCTTGAAACTGAAAAAGACCTAATCCAATTCAGTAAAATAAGCCGCAATTAAAAGTAAAGAAGCTAAATAAATGGAGAGCAAAAGCCAACTAGAAAATAAAATAAACTAGAATATTTTATAAAAGAGAGTTACAAGATCCAGAGTTAACGAATGAAAATGGGAATATATTAGCAGAATAATTAAACAAAGGTATGTTGCAAATAAAGTTTGTGTGATCATTTGTATTAAACTTTTGTAAATATAATTAAAATAATTAATGTTTTTTTTCAATTCAAAGTCACTGCATCACATCATTGATGTCATTTAAATAAGGGTTTTGGAAAAGGGGGTTTCCATCTTCGTTGATAATTCCAGATTCATGCAAGTGCATTACAAACGATTTATATTTATTTAGCCCGTCCAATTACTCTTAAAGGCTACTCATCTCTTGTCGGACTCGTTTATTTTGCTAGAGGTATTTTTATTTGCTCTAATTTAATTAATGTTCTTCTAATTTGACCTCCTCAATTTCTTGGTGTCGTCGTTTTCTTTGAGTGCATGGCTTTAAAAGGAAAGTTATCCGTCCTTTTTGTCCTAAATTAAATGTAAAATAAAATAGAAGTTACTGCTAAAGTTCAATGAGTTGTTGAGGGCCTGCACAAATTCTGGTCGCATTTCTACTATCATGTTTTAGGATTTATTTAATCTGTCTCTTCGGTCTTCTTTAGCCTTTTAAACAATTTGCTAAGTGCCTTGAGGGTCGATAGTCATTATCATATCACATATCCATTACTTATCCAAATGGAGCCAGTCGCACTGGTCTGGGAGAAATGAAAGAGCTTGATAATTCCTTTAAGCAAAATCAATAAAGTCATCCGCAGTGATTCCCTCTATTTAAGGAATGGTAGTAACGATTATTTCGTTTCTCTTGAAGTACTAAGAGAGTTAAGTTAAAAAGTTATTACATTCTTTTCTCCATTTATTATGCTCTTCAAAAAATAAACGTTAGTGCAAGTTAATTTCGGTAAATAAGCGTTGCACTCTTGAGTTAAAAACTCGTAGAGCTCCTTCTTGCTTCCAATCTTTTATCGTATTTAATTTACATTTATTTCTGTGAGGCCTGCTCCCCCATCCATGCTTCAATGTCAATAGCTTCGTTTAAAGTTTAAAGTTTAAATTATTATATTTTTATTAGTAATTATTAAATAAGGAAATTAAATAGAGACTATTTGGTATCAAGAAAAATTCTTCACAGAAAAACAATTCTATATATAGTAATCCTTCTTCACAAAACGTTTATAAGTAATACTCTCGATGAATCATTTAAGAACTTTAAAATCAAAGATCACAGATTATTTCTAGAAAACAAATGGGGAAAGCCATTGTTAGTCTGGGGATGATGGATAGTCATCAGATGAGAATGAAAACTCTAATTTCTAAGTTGACTAGAACTCTTAATACCATACCTCAAATCTTCTAATGTGCAAACTTCAGCATATTTAGCCTATATAAATTAAATTGCTCAGAAATTAGGATATTAGTTAGCTAGAGAAGCAAGTTCTGCAAAAAGTGAAAGCAGGTATCCCATAATACTAGATTTAAGATCCCAGAAAGGTTGCCTTGAATATTCAGCCGAACTCTTAGTCATGGAGTATGTTAAGCCAAATAGATATTATGATATCTATTTTGAAAGCAATTATCATAGTAAAAACGTTCAAGAAGTTGGACTCAAGTTCAGAGATGGAACTGTTATAAAAACTTCAACAAAGGAACGAAGTGAATGTGCATCAGCTAGAAATTATAAATATGCAGATCTAGCAAAGCATTGATAGCTCAACGGGATACGACACTAGAGGCCTAAGTAGCTTCAATGAGACAAATGCTTTATTTAAATAAAAAATAAAGAGCTAAAGTAACATCCCAGTCAATTTAAATTAAAGTAATTGATTGAAGAGCATAAAGTGCCAATAAGCAATTTATAATGACACTATAAAATGTCTAAAGCATAAATTTAAAACCAAGCACGATTTAATTAGTCAAATACTGTTGCTATAAAAAATAATACTCCATTTAAGCAAAGATAGCTTCAACCTTTCCTTAAATGTTGCATAGAAGATTTCATTTAGATGAACGGAAGTTTAAATAGCTGTGTGGAGGTGTAGCGGTATGTGCAGAGTGTGACTGGTTGGAGAGTGTCAATATCAAGGATAAGGAAATTCTTGAAAGAAGAAAATAATCTTAGCTTTAGAAAGCAATACTACTTAAGTCCTCGAGTAAACATCTTAAAGTCCAAAATGAAGAGGTAGGTGGCAGCGTTTTACTTTATCCAAAACCTTTTTGACAGGAAAACTATAATAAATATCGATGAAAGCTAAATTAGGTACAGCCATAATAGATCAAAGTCCTGGAAGTCACGAGGTTCACTTAATCATTCGACTCAGTCAAAAAGACTAGATTAAATCGGAATCGTAGTAGGACTCTCCAGTAATAGTGAGGCATACTTTTTTGTCAATAAAGGAAAGACCTGTAGCCAAACTGTCTATTATTTTCTATTGCAGCTTGTACATCATTTTAACAACTAGGATGAAAATTGGAGAGAGGATACGATTTTCATGCTTGACAATGCATCATACCATAGGAGTGAGTTTTTAACAAGAAAACTTAGACTTCTAAACATACCGACAATATATCTCGGTCCTTACTATTTTATGCTTGCTCCAGTAGAAAGATTATTTGCCTTAATTAAAAGAGGGATAACTTATAACTAATAAAACAAATAGACTAAATTACCTGCTCAAATTAAAACTAATAAAAAAGATTTATAGAAGGTGTGCTATACTTAGATTAATTAGCTCGCTGAGTAAATATAAGACATTGATGTCAGTGGGCCTAAAAATGCTTCATAAAATCTTTAACAAGTGCCCTCAACGACTTAAGCCTTTAAAATATCTGAAACTATCCCTTATTATAAACAAGAAATTCCATCGTAGGTAAGTGCAACAACTGATAAGTTTAACACTTTGAATTTTAAATTGATTAATTGATTTAAAGACTATAAAAAGTATCAAATTATAAAAGAAATAGTTTGGTTGTCTAAAAATCCACCTTAAGTTACAAAATATATTATACACTTTAAATTAAATTCAGATGCCAAATCCTAAAGATGCTTATGTAAATTACAGAGCAACTAATAACATACTTTAATTTTTTTAAACGAAATAACAAATAAGAGGTGTTTTTAGTCTCAAAATAATACTATTTTGAAAAGTTATAGATGCATTCTTCGATTAAATAACTGTAATTTCATTTAAAATATATAATTTCTAATTTTTATGAGTATTTATTCGATGTTTTATTACTAAAATATAAAAGAATTCTAGTTTTTACATTGACAAAACTCAGCGCTGATATCAGCGCAGTTGAAATTAAATAAATAAAATCAATTTACAAATTCATTTTTAATTGTGATTTAAGATTAATTTATTTTGATTTAAATTAGTAAGTAAATTTTTTTATCTATATTTTTTTAAGAAATCATTGAATTTTTTTCCATATATTTATATTTTTGCCCTTTAAAACAGTTTAAGGTCTAATATATTTTCTTATGACTTTTATTTCACATATTTAAAGATAGAGCTGATATCAGCTCTTTATAACAATTTTAAAATTAAATTTATCTTATAAGTTTAATTATATGGAAACATTAATTGTTAACTTTTGACTCTAATTATACTATTTTTTACTTTTATATATAGAAATTTAATGGTGATCTGATATCCGCTCATATAACCGCTGATATCAGCTCTAATTAATATTTTTTATCTTATAATATAAAAACTAAGTAAAGGGTTAAGTACGTTTATTCAAAACACTTTAAACTTCATTGCTTATAAATTGCCTTATAACTAAATTGTTAATAATTTTGACTTCAATAAGTAGTTTAATAACTTCAAAGAGAAATTTCTTGTTAGCTTATGATTATATAAAACCTAATGCAAAAGATAATACTTTTAATAAATATTTTACCAAAATTTTATTAAGGTAAACGTAAAAACCTATATTGACCTTTATAGCAAGGCATCTATCTTTAAGAGAATTATTATAAAATGTTTGTAAATAGTTTCTAGAATCAACTGCATTTATTTAATACATTCAATTATAAGCGCTGATATCAGCGGTAAGAAGAGCTGATATCAGCCCAAACATTTATAATTAAAGAAAATAAAATAGTGAGCTGAAATTATAGATTAATTTTTGTTTAATGAAGCAATAATTTACACTTAAAATACTAAAATAAATAAGTGTAAGTGATGAAGATGGATAATGATTGATACTTATAACTCTTCAGATAAACTTCTTATATAAGTTTGAGGGTGTCATTGACAAATAAAATGACATAAATATTATTAAGGGCCTTATAATAATATTTTAGTCTTAAAGTTTCATAAAAAATGAATTTAAATATAATAAAGTTTAAGGAAGTAATTACTATATAAAATTAATCATTAAATTTAATAATAAATTTAAAATAGGTTGGAGGTGTGAATGAACTTTGTTTCATGAACAAATGTGAACAATTCGAAAACCTAAAATCAAATATTTATTCTACAGCCAAACTTAAGCATAAATTATCGAAACATACAAACAAGCAAATCAATAATTAAAAACTACTATCAACACAATGGGAAGAGGCAAGGGAGCAAAACTAAACAGAGCATACAGCAACTAAAAAGAAAGTGGAAGTAGAGGGGCATATCTCTGCTTGTATTGTAGACAATTAAACAGAATAAATTAGCATGTTTCCTCAAGAAATATAAATGAGCATGTTAAAACTTCACACAGAACTATTCTCTCAGATCAGAACATTTCACTCATAGATTTCAAAGCATTTGAGGGTAGAGATTATGAAAAGATTAGCCATAAAATATAGGAATTAAAAAAACCAGATGCAAAGTCTTAAATGAAAATAGAAACTTAATACTGTAGAGATTAAATTAATTACTTTACGAGACTTTGACTCATACGAAAGCGGTGATGAGAATATGGAAATTGAGAAATAATAATTTAATGAAGTTCTTAACAAATTTTAAGAAATAGATTTCTAAATTAATTGGAAAAAGTAAATATTACTCCAGATAGGAAACCAGATTTTTTGTGTGAACTTAATGAGCAGCTTCAATGCTAATAAGAAATGATAAATCATTTAATAAAGTGTCAATAAATTCAGAAATAAAATAAAAAGACTCAGAAAGTAATTATTGATTTTGTCACACCTGATAATAAAAACAAAAAAGTTGCCTAGAAGATTAAAGCCATCTCAAATAGTTAAATATCCATCGTTGAGTTCTCAAAACAAACCCTCTAGCATTAAATCTAAGTTTACAAGAATAATCTATAAGACAATAATTTACAAAAGTAGCACACAGTTAACAAATTTATAAACAAAAGCTTTAATTATCTCCTCGATATTGTGGAAGAAGTCTTAAATTATTTGTACTCAGAAAAATAGATGATACTTAGTGAGACTATTCAGCAAATTTAGCAACAAAGCCAAGTAGATTTCTAATATATTAGAGAATAAATTCATGAAGAACGGTAACAATATGATAAAATCTTTGAAAGTTATCAAGGCATTTTGGAAAAATTAGATGAAAATTTAGAAAAAAACTTAAAAGAATTAGATAAAATCCCTTCAATTCCCATTAATGCAGATTTAACAAAAAAAGGCTTCTGCAAAAGTTTATCAAGTGTTCATAACAAAATTTACGGAAAGAAGTTTTCAGCAGTAGCAATAGACTACGCCTGGCCAATAGATTTTAAAACTGAGAGTAGGAACCAATTTATTCCTTATAATACTTTATCAATGAAAGATCTTTATGAATTAGAAATCGAAGACTTGCAAGATTAAGGCTATCTTTTCATGTGGACAGTGGCTCAAAAATTCGTTGATACGATAGCTTTCATGCTTCTAAAAGGTTAGAGGTAAGGAAATAACGTTGTTAATTATATTTAATTTTAGAATAGTTGATTCTATTTGTTGGGTTAAGAAAGGTCAAAATAAGAAAAACAAAAAAAGGCCTGGATATCACGTTCGCCATAGCAAGGGGATTTGCCTGATAGGTTTAAAAGGAAATGTGCCACCTACTATGAATTCTTTTACTGCTGACGATATCATTGAAACCATACCAGGGAAAAATTCAGCAAAACTAGAAGCCTTGAAAGACATCATTGAAAAGATGTGCTCAGGTGGGCATTATTTAGAGTTATTTGCTAGGGAAAATAACCTAAGAGTCGGATGGGTGTCAGTTGGAAATGAGATATGAGTCTACATGTCAATTAATTTTCATTTTCATTTAAATTTCATTCTATACTTCAAAAATTTTACCTTATTAATTAATTTTTTGCAGAAATTATCTGAGGATGTTAAACTAGATCACTCTCCTCCTATATATCATTTTCAAGTCTTTCAATGTGAGTATTGGCTATTTAATTCTATAGTCTAAAGATTCTTTTTGCTCTTTGATTATAGGAAATATCTTGAGTGGAAAGAAGAAGCTGAGAAACCGGCAAGCGATTTTAATGTATTTTTTGATTTGCGGGATTTTTACTAAGGAGTAATCAGTTCATTGTTTTGTTTTAAGATTAGTTCTTCTGGATTTATCTTTTTATCCTTGACTAGTCATAATATCACTAGAAAATAATTATTCTCTACAAAAAATTATGAGTAAAATTTTAATGAAAAAAATATTACTAGTCATTTGTGCAAAGCTCATTATCCATATAGAAATACATTAATGAAAGTGGTGGATTGATGCTCATTAGTTACTTCATTTGAGGTGACATGGAATACTTATTGCTTTAGTAATTAATGACATTGTCATCATATTTCTCCAGGACTATCTCTTCACAGTGATTTTAATGTTTAGAAAAACTATCAATTGAATCAATCGTCTTTTGGCATTATTTGCACCATATAAACTTTATATCGTAGTGTGATACAGTTTTTAGACCTATCGCCTCTTGTCACCATTGTCGAGTCACTTGCTTAAGAAGGACCTATGAGCTTGCTATTATCGTTCAAATTGTTATACAATATTGTTGAAGATCCATTGAAGAACGAAATAATGTAATTTGGGATGCTAAGAAAGAATTTGTGTCATCATATTTTTGGAGATTATTGTGCTTTTTCTATTTTTATGGTTTCACTTATCTTATAACTTCTCTTTGAGAACTAGGTCTTGAAGTTTCAGTTACGTTTATATTTAGAACTAGGAGATGGCATCTATGAATTTTCAGTAATGCTTATCTTATCCTGCTTATTGCTGTCAAGTCTAGGTCATGCTTCTATAATCTTTAATGGTTTCATTAGCATCTGTACAACGAGCACTTCCCAGTCTCTTAAGAAGGGTTTGATTGATTTAAGTTTTATTGAATTCAGAGTATTCTCGGCTACTGCCTCTCAGAAATTTTCAAGCCTTCATTGCTGATTATGGAGAGATACTTCTTGTCATTTAGACTCTTTAGGTATAAAGTCTTTTACTCTCAGTAATAGATAAATTTGGATCATTCTTAATTTTAGATATTTCGTTATATACCTTTTCAATCTTGTTTTTTAAGATCTATTTTTTAAAAGCAGCTGACTCTAATTCTACCTTCATCGCATTCATTTTATTTTCAAGATCATCTTAAACTCTAGTTATTAAATTTGATAAATATATGTAAGTTGATGAATTTATTCTTCTTCTTAAACAAATATCTCGCTTTCAATTTCCCCTCTCTTTCAAACTAGGGACTTCCAATTCCATTTATCTTTCTATTCTAGTTGGTCTATTTTTACTTTAAGATCAGTTATTCTTCTTCTCTAAGCTTAAATAGTGATTTCACATTTTTCATACTCTGCTAATTTTCTATACATTTCATCGATTTTCTTCCAGTTCTATATTATTTTCCTCTGATATTCCTTTCTCTAATTTTCTAATTTTTAAGTTAAATTTTAGTTTTAAACTAATAGTTTTCTAACTTTTTCTTCATTAAAATTTAAGTTTTGCTTTAGATGACTGATTTTTTCTTCTTTTTCGATTTTAAAAGAGGAAAAATTCATTTTTAGAATCTTAATCTCATCTAAGTACCTAAGGTGTATTATTCCAATATTTTCATGTTTGAATTTAATTTTTCCTTAGTTTAACATTAAAACTCTTAAATTTAAAGATCCTAGCATCGAATTTGAGATTTTAATTATATTATTTTATGATGCAACTGTTTTGATTCGATTTCATGAATGTCTCTGATGTTTGCTACGCTCATCTAAATTCTCTCATTTATTAATAAGATTTGCTTTTTATTTTCCCTCTTTATATTTTTAATTTCGATATCATATTTCTATCTTAAATCCTCAGTTATTCGTTAAAAATGTCCATCTTTTTAATTAATTCTGTTCTCTGTATGCTTCATTTTCAATTTTATATCCTCCATCTATAATTTCTAATCTTTTATTTTGAACTTCATTTGCTTAACATTTTAAGAATGTTCAATTTCTTATAATTAAAGCTTGTGAATTAATTCTGTTTTATGTTGGTTAAATTCACTTAATTATGAATTTATTAGCTTTATTTAGAGTTATAACTATTGATTTTTCTCATCAGTAGGATTATCCAACATTATCAGGTTTGAATTTTAAATTTCACTTTGATTCAACTTTGTAGTCACTCTTGCTTGATTTATTGGCACATTTTTTCAAAATAATATTATTATTCAAGCTTTGAACTTTCAAGTCAGATGAATTAAATATACTAATCAGGAAACTAATCTTAAGAAAAGCTTCCCAAATTCTAGTAAGTCTCTATTTTTTTATATAATGTTCTTCCTATGTGTTCTATCTATAATCGTTAATAATAGTTAACAAATAGTTCAAATAATAAAAATATAATTATCCTAATGAGCACTTACTTTTATTAGCCTTCTTAGAGTTACTCCTCCATGAATTATACTTGTTGCTATAAAACACTTTCCTTAAGAGTCATTATTTTTTCTTAAACTTTTGATATTTCATGGTTCTCTTGCTGCTTTTATGTTTGAATTTTACATTTTAATATATTAATAAATTAAATTATTAAATGAATGTACATAATCTATTAAATACTACTCATGATTAAGTAGCTTCAATTCCTTTATCCTTTTTTTGTGAAAGAGATTAAGATTTTTCACATGCCATTAGATCAATTTATATTGAGGGGAAATAACTCATAACTTTTTATTAATAATAAAATGCAATTATTTTATGATACTTGGTAGCTATGTCAAACGTCTTATTTTGAATGCTGATTTAATCTACTAGTTTTTGCTACACTTCCTTAATTTTTCTCTTTGGTACTTTAATTTATTAAATAACTATTTTACACTTTTGTTATGATTATTGTTAAAATAAATTAGAATAGGAAATTATAGAAAAATGTGTATATTATTATGTTAATACAACTGCCACTAATTACACTTCCTATAATTACTAATTTGATTTACAAACTTTTCATTAAAATTTTATTTATGGCCAAATCTAATTAATTAATATAATTTATATAATTAGAGTTTTTGTACACAACCTACCACCTAGTTTTTAATATATATTTTTGCACGCTTGCACATTTGCACAAAAATTATATATATTAAATTAATTAATTAAATTTGGTCGCAAATATAATTTTAATGAAAAGTTTGTAAATCAAATTATTAATTATAGGAAGTGTTATTAATGGCAGTTGTATTTTCATAGTAATATACACATTTGTCTATAATTTCCTATTCTAATGGATTTTAACAATATTTAGTTGGGGGGCTGATAGGCAACATCAGTTGTACAGTTCTAGATGCCTACTGTAACAAATCTCCTGATTTATTTTGCTATAATTTAATTGAACTGTTTATTTGGCTGTTTGACTAGTTGGCTATAGATATATTATTGGGGTTTGAGGAATGAGCAGTATGGGATTAGTATTAGTTCAGAGTAGTGGATGAATTGTGCTTCATCTTAAATTATCATTCAAACATTTTATAAGCACTTTAAATTTAATTTACAATTAATTACTCCATCTTACTTAAAGGTAATGAATTAATTCATTATTAGTATTTGATTTGGTCATCGACTCTCTAAAAATTGACTATTAATTCACCTCTTTTTAACAAATTTATATTATATGGATTTGAAATTAAAAACACTTACTAAAATTTAAAGATGTAATTCACTGTCTATAAAAGAAAAGATATACGTGGAAACCTTTTAGATTGGTTTCATATTTAATTTATATTATTAGATCCTTTCAAAACTTTACGCCTGAATGACTTTAACTTACTTATATATTTAATTTCTTAAATTATAAATTATAATTACTTTTTCTCACTTCTAATAATTTCTTAAGAATTGGTTCTAAGGTGATAAAGAGAGAATATATTCGTTAATAAATTAAAATTACAAATAAACTAAGCTAAAAATTAATAAGCTAATAAAAATTTAGTAAAATTTGAACATTAGTTGGTACTCTTCTATATCTTAGTAAAGTAAGCATCTAGCTTTATCTCCCAAGCCACTAAACGAAACTCAGCCAAGTCATTAATCACGATTTAACAATACTTCTTTCGATGCTTTTAAACAGTCCATGAATAATTAATCCTAAAATGGGAGTAACTTGAATCAAAGTCACAACCAGATCGTGAAATTAAAAATCTTAAACTAGTCTTTGTAAAGCCAGCAACAGCTTTAATAATCACAATAAAGACTTAAAATTTAACAAATGTTGGAGTAAAGGAAAAAAGTTAGAAATGAAGACTTAAATGAAAGTTTGGAGAGTCCAACTCACCTAGAAAAGAATAATTAATTAAGGTTAGAAAGTTAATTAAATAATCATTCAAACTTGAAAAATTCAGAATAAAACTCTTAACAAGAAAAATCAATAAAATAGGGGCAGTTAGAATTTCCCGGAAGCTCCAATGGGGAATACACAAACTATCAAGAAATAAAAAAAAATTTACTTGCTTAATGAGAGGAAGAATACATGCAGATGGAACACCAAAATTATTAACACATATTAGCTTCATTTTAAATGTTTAAACGAAGTGCTTTGACAAACAATTACAGTAATAATAAAACCATGTCATTAAATATTTCATAATCACCATTTCCATTGTTTTTCATTAAAATTATAATCAATCATAGCAGTTAATTAATAAAAACCTACTGTTTAAAGCAATTTAGATAGTAATTGTTTCACACCTTAATCGAAAACTTTATATAAATTTGATTTAAACTAAAGCTACAGAGAAAAAAACTCATCAGAGCAATCAATCTTCGACACTCACAAATAAAATCAATTAAATTCACTAATTAAATTAATCTCTAGTTAATAATTAACAATAGAATTAAGCATTATCATATATTGGTTCATCCTTATCTAATTATTTACTTTAGTTATTAATTATACTAATCTAAATGTGTGATATAACGCCATAAGTTGGCTTATCAGTCTTTAACTTTATTATCACCATTTGATTCCTACGATTACATCTAAAAACTCCAGAAATTTGAGAATGTTTATTCACCCATCCCAAATAGATTATATTTTTCCATTTTTTGAAAATATATAAGAGAGAAATCAATAGGTAGTGGAGATAAACGCATGCCAAATAAAAAATAGAAGATAGACTTCTTGAAATAAAGAAAATAATGATAAAATAATTCTTAAAAAATTACAGATTTCTACCAATCAAAGGAAAATGAAAATATATATGAAAAGCCTATAATAAATCCTTAAAGTGAAATACTAGCTTAAAAATAAATGAACTCTGAAGACTTCACAAAACCAGCCGCTAATTTATATGAAAGAGAAATAGAATTTTCGTATAATAGGGAAAATTTTAAATAGAAGCTAGCTTCAATCATCTTAGAAGAGGATAATGATAAAATTTATAAATCACTAAGAATCAACAAAGCTTCATAGCAGCTTCAAAGAAACGTTTAAAATTTACATGACTGGTAGGTAAAGTCTAAGTTGTAGATTTAATAAGCAGAGAGATTCTTAAATTAAGCAAGAAGAAGAAGAAGAATTTACTTATTTTATTAATAGCTTGAATTATTATAAATTGAAGGAGCTCAGTTCAGCATCAAATCAAAGCAAATACAACTATAAATACTTATAAAACAAATAATACATTAACTTTGACTAAGAACTCAAATCTTCCTTTAAAGTGGAAGAGAAATTTATTAATTCAGGTCGAAAAACTTAACAAAAAGTAGATTAACAACGAAAACAAGATGATAAAGAATTAAAGAGAAGAATGAATTCGCCCTAGATAAATAATAGATCAAGAAGAAAAAATTACTCATAAAAACCTTTTCATGAAAGACTTTATGGTCCTGAATAAAGAGAAAATAATAATGACTTGTAATAATACAACTCATAGATTTTATAAATGAGACAACTACTATTTTATTAGACTTCAGTTATATTGGAGAATATGATAGATTTAATAATTTCAACATAGATTTCATAGCTCCTCCTTAAGTAATGAGAAAAGGCCTTGATTATAGAGGATTACAACATGCTGAGCGATTCGATATTATTCCTAATTATAATCGATATAGGCTGAATTTTTATAATCATTAAGAATGTGAAAAAATAAACAATGATTAAAAATTATTTTTGAGTTCTTTCATAAACTTATATAAACTTTGTATGTTTCTCTTTGATGACTTAATTAAATGAGCATTTTTACGCATCTTTGTAGTCTTCCTCCATAATCTTTCTTGAGCCCACTCCCTTAAACTAGTTGTTAATAAATCTCTTGAGTCTTGAATGAATCTCGGTTATTATCAAAGCAATAAAAGAAAACATGTCATTAATTGTTAACTTATGTTTGCTGCTTGTTTAAAAAGAAATAAGTAAAAATATGGCATTTCGTTTTGCTTACTTAGCTTGATGTCTTTTAACTTTAAAGAGTGATATTAAATATATTTTAAAAACTTTGGATAAGCATTAAATTTGCTCTAATAAAAATAGAATCTCACGAATCTCTTACTTCGCTATATAAATTTTTATGTCTATTGCCAGATGACTCCTGCATTTTAATAATCTAAGGATGATTATATTTCCTTTAATCAAGACTTGTCTCTCTAACTTTATCTCATTTAATTGCCATTATTATTTTAGTTATTTCCATTCTAATTTGTAATATTCTCTCTTACCTTCTATGCTCTGTTTTATAATTAAATTAGACTTTACCTTTGACTTGGGAGCATTAAATTAAGGTTACTTGCTTTTAAAAATTTGTTTACATAGTCGTTTTAATCTTGGGTTGTTTCATTTAAGATAGGGAGAGCTGAAAATTATGTGCTTACAAATTTTTTCTTATGATTAAATAAGTCACCTTAATTTTCTATTGGCATGAAGTTCAGAATTGATCAGTTTTAAATCTAACCAAACTTGAACGGGCTCTGGGTCGCTTATTAAGAAACATTAAATAACTAACTTTGAAGTTATTTGAAATAAAAGTATTTGGGGAGGTTAGTGTAGTCTTATACAATATATGAGGGAAATTCACTTTATTATGAGAATTCTTGGGGGCTTAAATATTATTCTGCGATTGATCAATTTATATTGGGGTGTTATAGTCAATTGCGAACTATAGTAACAATTGCGAACTGTGAGTGTCAAAAGGGACAGAGGTAACAATTGCGAACTTTAGAAATATTTTTAATTTATCTGAGAGAGGGGTTTTTGGAGAGGACAAAGATCCTCCTTTAACCCTATTTAATCTATTATGAATAGGAATTGATATATTTGTTAAATCTTTTTTATATATTGTATCAATATTTTTCTAAAGCTGTCCATCAATATTCTAATCACTATTAGCTAAGAACTACAGGATAATTAGAAAGTCAAATTTATCAAAATTTGAAGAACATATTCAAAGATAAAATACAAATAGAATATCATAACTTTTATTAAAAAATTAATATCAAAATGTACAAGTCACTATTGTTAAATTCTTTAAATTGCACAGTTAACCTGAAGATTAAAAAAATGACAGATAAATTTGGATAGTTGGTTTAATAGAAGTAAAAAGTCATAGATGTAAATCTTTAAATGTCTTGAATGGAGAACATAAACATTATAAGATATTTTCAGAATATTAAGAGTGAGATATTTTTCCCATAAAGTCGGGAGGACAATTTATTTTTGAATTGTGGGGAAAATGTGAAATAAGACATGAAGTTATAAACCTTACTTTCAGAATGGTATAGAAAGAACAATAGACCATAGTAATTTAATTGAAGGTCCCTGGGCAGTTAAAAATTATCACATCAAACATGTAGATAATACATTGCCAAGAAATCCAGTAAATAAAACTTAATTCATCTAAAGCTTTAAGGAGAAAAAATTTAGCAAAAATTTAAAATCATAAAATTTTTAATAGTATATTAAACAGATATTTAAAATTAACAATATATCAATATTTTTTCAATTAAATATTTAATTTAATGCTCAAATTCACTCACGAAATAGATCATAATAGGTTTTCAGGGAAGAATAATGCACTCTACCGAAGTAGCCGCCTCCTGTTCCTATATAATTATTTTATCCTTTTGCGAAACAAGGGGCCGTGAACTTTATGATCCATTAAGGTCTTTATTTTATATTAATGAATCACCCATTGTTAAATATATCGCCAAATTTCTCAAATAAAATTGAAAAAAAAATGCTAAAGTTCGCAATTGTTACCTCAGTTCGCAATTTTTGATACACTTCATAATTGACAAAAACACCCTTATATTGTTCAATTGTGAAGTTACTTTTGATTTTGAATATGATTGCTATTACTAGCTTCAGTTAAACTCATGTATTTAAGGAAGCTTTGTTTTCTATGAGTGTTCGTGTTAATAGTAATTGGATTAGATTTCTAGGAATCAATTGATTCTCTCAATAATTACTGCATTTAAGTAAACGATTGCTGATTCAATAAATTTAATTAAGAATCAAAATATTTCTTCAGTTATTTATTATATATATATAATTATAAGAAAAGATCTTTTTTCTTGAACTTTTTTCATTTTCTAAATCCACACATTATAGGTTTTTTAATGAGATCTATCTCTTATATTTTAGAGTTTTTTATTTTGATTAATTATAAAATAATCCTTAGGTTGATTGCTAATTTTTACTTTGCTATCAATAATTGGTATATAAGGCATTAGATGATAATTGTTTAATGACTAAATTTTACCATCCTCATTGGCAATCGGTATTATCATTTCTTTCTATTAAAGTTCCCTGAATTGATATTTGCACTGATTGGGATAATAAAGTCTAAGATCATTGTAATTTTTAAAACTGTATTACATGTTAGCACTTATCCCTACTTTCATGTTATCCCTCTCTCTATCTATGGATCTGTAATATATCTATTCTTTAATTGGCTTACTTACATATTGGTAAACTGTTGTGAGGCAAGTAGTCTTAACTGAATCTAGTCATTTAAGTTTAACTTTAAAAAATTTTCGGTTATCATTTATCTTTTTCATGACAGTATCACACATAAACATGTTTGAAGTGTTCAAGAAAACCTAGTAATACTCTTGTATCTAAGCTGATTTATTATAATAATTATTAGTTGAAGCTCTCTCAGACCAAATTGTACTTTTTTCTTGTTATAGTATTTGATTATAGCCCTTTATAAGTGGGTAGATTTTTGAGTAGCCTCCAAGATTTAAATATTCGTTATTTAAATTCTGTTAAGTGAAATAATGTTCCAAGATCAATTTCTTTTCTTAGATTACTTTTAAATCTTTCTTATTCATGAGTTTCATTCTTTTTCTAAATCTAATCTATCCATAATTCTCTACCTTGTTTCTTTAGTGATATTTAGAAAGTTTGAAAGTGTGCAGAATTAAGTTATTATTAAATTGATTGTGTAACTTAGTATCAGTATTGAAGCTTGGTGCTTAGTTCACTTCTAAAAGCCAAGGTTTGCCTCTTTAATCAATAAATATATCAAAACCCAAGATCTCGAAACATAATTAACCTTCTTTTTTCAAAGGTTGATTCATCCTATAGTTGTGTTGTAATTCAGATTGAATGGCCAGATGTGTCTTAGTATAGATATCTTTCATTCTTTCTTTCAGTGTATGAGGGTTTATGCTATCATTTTACAATCTCTATTAAAAATAAAGTGGATATATATTCTTACCTAAAAAACACTCTCGAGGCTTCTTTTAGTACCAGTTTAAGCATCAATCTCTTTGTTTTCTTAAGAATTTTCACTATTTTTATTGATAGCATAATTAGTCAAGTGAACAAATGTATCATCCAAATTGTTTAGATTATATTCAGATGTTGCAAACCTAGCGAGTCCTTTATCATACAAAAATATTTTCATTGGATTACAAAAAGTTACTAGTACAAAAATTCTTAAATCAAACTTTAGGTTGTCTATCAAATTTGGTTTCTTAATGTATTTTTATACTATAATTATCTGTTTATTTTCTTAAACTAACGATGACATATTATCATTTATGTCTTCTAGTTTATTAGTTATAAATATACCTTTACTCTAACTAAGACCATCTGGTTTACAAATAAAAATTGAGGGCTATACCCTTTACTTTAGAAATACTATATAATTTTCTCATATCTTTAGGGTGAATTCATGTCTTCGGGAAAAATCAAAGTCTGCTGAGTGAGCTTTCTTCATTTTTAACAAATTTTCACATGCATTCCTTTCCTTGTGATATAGTACATAGAAGGGAAATGATTGACTTTCTAGTAGAGCTTAAAATTTTGCAACTTCTCAATGCTAATTTGCAAATAATTCTAATAAAGATCAAAGCTTCCTGATTTACATGAGGATTGTCAATTAGCTATCCTATTTCATTTGCTCACTCCTTTATGACTTCATATTTCGTGTCTAAAAAGAACTTTGAAAGTAAAATTTATAGCTTACTGACTAAGTTTATCTTAACTGGATCATCTGAAATTTTAATGTTTGAGCTCTTCTAAATTTTGACCTTTTTCTTGGCTTAGTTCTTATTTTTGTTAGAACTACTCTCCCCACCTAGATTCTCTGTATTTATATTTTGTGGCTGTTTCTATATTTTATTTGGATTTTCCGATGCACTCTCGTTTCTTTCCAATTTTAACAAACTCCTCCTCTTACTTATTTAATTCCTTCATGTAATTATTTGTAGAGACTCTTTATAGATAGTCTTTTTTATTTAATATTTGACTTATTTTTTCATAACTATGAAAGGGTTTTAAGAAGGTTTATGATGTGGCAAGCATTTTAGATTGATGCTGAACTATAATTTAACTTAATCTCTGTTCATTAAGCTTTTTTCTTAAATCTAATTTAACAATTATAAAACCCCATAGATCAATTAAGACATGAGGATAGGAGTTAAGAACAATTTAATTAAAAATTAATTATAATTGGCTAATAATATAAATAATTAGGCTAAAATCAAATTTACACACCATGATTGGATTATTTTATAAGGACAATTAATCGAGCCAATAGTTTTAATAATTAGCCCAAACATTATAATTATACGCCAATAATAATTTATTCTTAATTCAATTGTTCTTAACCCCAATTCTCATGTCTTAATTGATCTATGGGGTTTTAGAAAAGAGCTACTTAATTATATATTGATTTAATTACTCAATTTTGATATTTCTAGATAATATTACTAATATAATTATAAACATGTAAAATCTATAGATCCTATCCTAGTTACAAAAAAAGAAGAAATTTTCATTAAGAGTTTATTTAGCAATCATAGAATCTAGGAATCTAATTTTAATTCAAGCAACTACTGTTTTATATAAATAACACTTACTTTTAGATAAAAAATGAAGAAAAACTCTTTCTGTAATTATATTAGGAATATTTTAGATTATTTAATGATCATATTGAAAGAATTTAGTGATCACACAAGTAAAATCTTTGAGGAAGTGGCAACATCATACTTCATCGATGATCCAGCTGAATTTTTCACACTAGAAGATATTTAAAATAATTTTCACTAATCATAGTTCTAAAATTCAATGATATTATGGATGCTTTAATTTGCAAGAAAAAACTAAATGTCTTTAGGTTTAATGGCAGACAGTATGTTCTTACAATAACTTTTCAACAGTTGTTTTAATTTTTTTGAGTGTAGATTACATGTCTAGTATGAACCAGATTTAAAGACTCTTGAGGACACTAAGGATAAGTTTTAGTATAGATTTTAAAGAGCAAGTTAAAGGCTATAAGATCTTAAAAACCATTAGAAAAAACTTAATAAAGAATCAAAATAGCATTAAATAGACTAAGGAATAATTGATGAAGTACAATTAGTAGAGAAAGTTTCGGAATAGAGCAAGAGTTTTGAGCAATAAGAATATGAAAAGTAGCAATTTTAGTAGAAAAACAAAAATAAAATGTAGGCTATAGACAAGAAAAATACTATTAAAAATTAGAATGAATATAGTGTAAATGCAGGCATGAAAAAAAAACTAAACTGTGATATTTATATGTATTTATAATTTACCTTATTTCCTTAATGATTTGTAACATGATTTATTATAACTAATTGAAATAAATATATAATTCTGAAATGAAACGAAATTTATTGCTGTCAATTATGATAATCTAATCAATTGACTACATTTAAAGAGTGAAATCAGCTGCATATGAGATTACATCATTTAATGACGACTGTGTGAAACACACCTATTTTAACTATGTGCATTGCTTTCTTAATAATAAATTCTACTCTGAAATCCTGGATTCTGTCTTCAAATAAGATCAAATATTAATGAATGTCCCACTTCAACTAATAAAATAATTTAGTTTAAATTACACAGTAGACACTCCGATATCAATCCCAATAAAAGATAAGAACGTGGGTAAAAGCAATTTCGCTCAAAGAACTGGCTGGGTATCTCCAGACACTTATGATGTAAATCTTTAAAAATAAAGTATCCGGTGTGTTGCCTGGGAGAGTGAAATTATCTTATAAAGGTACAAGTTTAAAATTCTATAAAGCCCCATCACTAGCACAGACTACAAATACTTTCTTAAATAGGGTTGGTTATTATGATGAAATTACCATAAATATTGTAGGAATACATTATTTGTTTACCGAAATATTTTAAAATTAATTAAGTAAATAATATATCAAATCATTTTCCAGTTAATATTTGTCAATTTAAACGAACTTCGACTTATTCGATAGAAATTTGAGTTTAGCTGGTCTTTACTTTTGACGGAGTTATATTGCCGCATCCTTAAAGCGGATAACTTGACTTTTATTTTAGGCTTTATTTAAATGATTTTACATGAACTATATTAAAGTTAAGTATTTCACTCCAGAATACTGCAAAATTCTACTGTCATAGCAAATTTTACCTAAATTTAAATTCTCTATAAAATAAGCCCAACACCGTTTAAGTTGTCCAACATGAAAAGATAATAATTAGAGTTATTATTTGTTTAATTAAATACAATTTTTCGGTTTCAAATGTGTTCCTATATATTATTAGCGCACTAATATAAATTTATTTATAATATTTTTGTAGGAATACATTCGATTTGGGAAATTAAATAATAAATAAGTTAATATTAATTTAAATTCGTTGCAGTTAACTTTGACCTACCCTAGACAATATGGTAATTGTTCGATAGAGAATTCAAAATTAGCTGGACTTTACTATTGGCGGTACCCCTCTATCGCTTCCCTAGAGTGAGATAACTTTACTTTAATTTGAGTAACAAAATCAACTAAAAAAATCAACAAAATTTAAAGTAAAGTTATCTTACTCTAAAGATGCGATAGATGGGTATTGCCAATAGTAAAGTTCAGCTGATTTTGAATTCTCTATAGAACAAGTACCATATTTTTTAGGCTAGGACAAAGTTTACTACTACGAATTTAAATTATTAATGTATTAATTATAAATATATTTCCCAAATCAAATGAATTCCTACAATATTGACCCAGCATCATTTCTCCTTAGTTAAGCAGACTAATTCAATAAGAAAAGGTTGATAAAGACCTAATTGAAAATAACAGCTAAGCGTAGATTAATAGGTGGAAATACTAATCAATTAAATTTTAACGTAGAAATAAAGAAAAAATATAAACTTAAACATAAAGGCAGAAAGCAGAAGAGCAAGAATTAATAGAAGAAAATATTGATATAAAATCAATTAATCATTCATAAAAGAATAAGTTAAATCTATAATAAACTAAAAATAGAGTCTTAAACTAAGAGCAATGTGAAGACATTTAAACATCTCAGCATAGAAATATTTGCAGTTATCTACCCAAAATTCTCACAATTAAAACTGGAGATATGAGTGATTTAGCATATTAAATAAATTAACAAGACCCTCATTCAGGTTGCTCGATCCAAGATAAAGAAAATTATTTACAGCAAGAATTGTCTGAGGCGTCGACTAATTCTGTCACTTAACAAGATCCATTGTTCTCTTCTGCAATTTGCAGTAACAGAAACCCCACTTTTAATAGGCAGTTAACAATTTGAAAGAGTATTGCAAAAACATGGATTCATTGTAATTGTGTTTATATTGTAATTTTTTTAAAACTAATTGAACCTTATAGAAGATTTTCATAGAGGAGACTCCTGGTGTAAGGCTAAATTCTAAACAATTTAAGTAGCAAAAGTGCTCCTTTGAAGCAAACCAAGAAAATTTTATCTGATAAAATAGATTATAGAAAAAGACCATAATAAGTTGGTATCGCAAATATAAATAATTTCTCTCTATATATATTGTTAAAGTTAAATTTATTTTATGCATAATCTAAATAATATATTTGAAAAAAATTAAGTTGTTAAAATTATAATAAGTGTTTTTATTCAAAATTTGTAAAAAATAATCTACCAAAAAATAGATTTGAACATAATTACTAAATGAATTTTTAATAAACAATAAATAGCATGAAAAATATCAACTCAAAAAATAAATAATTTCTCAACCTTAAATCTAAATATTTGATAGAGAAGATTATTAAAATATTTAAGATGTCAATTCACATAATTATATGGGCAGAAGTTGAGAGAAGGCAAACTTTAATGTCTCATAGGAAATGAAGGAAATCGTTAGATTGTTAATAAAAATGCTTAAATCGTGACAGAAAAATATTTTTTTATTATTAAATATATACTTATCAAGTAACTATTATAAGCTTCTATGATGTTTAATATCTATGTAAAATTAATATGCAGCCTCACTACCAACTTAACATTATTAATCTATTGATTCTCCCCCTCATAACTATGATTCATAATGATTAATATAAATATATATATAGATTTTTAAATTATTGATAAATGATTCAAACATGTCTCCATAGAGAAGAAAGTACACTCCCCTTCTTCAGAGCAAATCCCTAAACGTTGCCAGTGAATTTCGATCAAACTCAAAAAGAAAATCAAGAAATAGACGCCTATTCCAGACTCAATCAACCTCAAAAAGTAACAGCAAATCCAGATAAAAGCCAGGCTTCAACTATCACTATGAGCAAACCTATAAAAAAATAAAAAAAATATGATGCTTAAAGATTGGTAATACTTGCCACTTTATGATAGACAAGTGCTTTGGTCCTGACAGAAAGTAAGATAAGAAAACTTAGAATCTTAAGGATGATTAAGATTTCAAACATGTGAAAGAAGCCACTTTCAGGCCACAATGATATGAGAGACAGGTAGATTTGAAGCAACACTAAAATACGCTTAATTGTAGGCATGGCACAAGACAATCTGAAAGCTAAGGCTATGCTTAAATTCATAAAAATAAAAAACCAAGTTCACCAAGTCTATTAAAGCAAATGCAAAATTATAATAATACTACGAGAGATGTTTTTACTATTTCACTTTCTAGAAATATGATGGGTAATTCTTTAAAGCAATCCAACAAATAAAGCAATAACAATCAGTAAAGAGAGAGTTAGGCTCAATCATCTCCACAAAATAACAAATTTATGATGGTAAGGAATAGCACATAACTATCTCCAAGAAAAAGCAGTATGTTAATGCATGAAACTCAGAATACCGCTTCTCCATATAAAACTAACCAACAAACTAGATCTGATTATTTCTCAAATGTAAAAATTTGTTAATTTAATATTGTCATGCATCATTAATGTATGTAATAGTAGTAAAAAACTAAAGCATGCCAGATTTGAAAGTTATTAACCCTTGAGAAACTAGCTTTAGTAGTATGATGATTCTAAAGCCCTTCCATAAGCAAGGATATCACTTGTTAACAACCTTAAGCTCCACAGCCTAACTTTAATTAGCCTTTAATCAAACACCATAACATGAGTGAAGAAGAACACATAATTAACATGAGACTAGTTATCTATACACCAACTTTAGGAGCTGCTGGCAACCTTAATAGTCACACCTAATCAAATTAAGCAATAAACAACGATTAAATCATCAGCAATGCATTGCAAGTGAGGGATGATTACTATAAGAAAATACACCAATTCACAAACAACAGCAATACAAATATTAATAATCAATAACAACTATGAATTATATAACAAATTGATTTAGATTGCCAATAATTTAGATCAAATATTTATGTTTAATGTTTATCATAACTTGAATTAAATTAGAATTTCGAAGAGGTAAACCTTTTATATAAAATTAAATTAAAATGAAAACTCCTGCTTATGTGGAGACAAGCAAAACTAAACAGTTTCAGCAAGAAATGTATCTACCCTCCTCTAAACTTAAGGATCCTTGCCTTATAGTGATAAGAAGAAGCATCAGTAAAAATTAGATGAAATCTAGAAAATGGCAAAGAATTTTAGCGTAAAAAGTGAAGTGGAGGAAGAATTGAAGTGCCACAAAGAGGAAAAAAGTAGACCAATGATTTCCTGAATTAAGAGCGTAACTTGGAGATAAATCGTGATAATGAAGTCCTCCTTAACAAATTATACGAGATATCAGCTGACATATGGTCTCACATCAAGAAAGAAAAGATTGCCGGAAAGAACTTAATCGGGCCTAAGAGTCTTGGTCACAGGAAAAAGGAAACCGAACGAATAGAGAAGCAAAATCATGCATTCGCTAAGCGATTATTCGATAAGCAAGCAGGCCATTCTTAGCAAGCAAAAGCAAGATGCTGAGTTCAAGAGCCATTAGCAATATAAGTAGTAGATTCAAAAACTTAAGAAAAACAAGAAGGGCCAAAGTAAAATAACCATTGGAGATATCTAAGTATCTCAGCAATAAATGCGCAGTAAATCAGTCGACTATATGGGAGAGCAGTAGGAAAGTGAACAAAATGAAGTCGAACAATAAAATACAACATAGAAATAATAACTTTAAGTTAACCCTAACAATCAAGATAGAATTGATCACTCATCACCCATTTGCCATATTTAAAATAATGGCGATGTTGCATATGCTGATTAGAAGACCAATCAATGAAATCTTAATTTTATAGTAGATATATGATTGAAATGTTAATATAAAGTTTTTATTAAATGTTACAAATATCAGTCATAATTCACACCAAAACATTTATAATTATTTTATCATGATTCACTCAGAACAACTGTGTTTATTTGAATGTGTATTACTATTGCATTTTTTGTAATCTACCATCAGATCATTTTTGTCAAGTTTATAATATGACACTAGAATAACTGAAATGTAAATTTCTCTTTATTTTTCAATGTAGTCTGGATCAGTAGAATGATTTTCAACTCGATTATTCAGGTATTGATGCGACTCTTTTTTGTTAATTATATCAACTTACATACACTCACTCTTTAGAATCTATTCTGGTTTATTCTCTTCTCTTCTAATAATCTTATGTAATATATATTGTCTTTATTATCAGATCAATTCATGTCTTTGGTTAAATGGATTAAATGAAAAAATAAAATACTTGGCTTTTAAAAATATTTAATTTATTTTTTTCTAATTTTTTTATGATAACTTTATTCTAAAGCTTTAATTATTTGATATTAATGATTAAAATCCATTATTAAAATAGATACATTCAATAATACACAAAATTTAGAAAATATATATGTCTTTAATTCGGATGAATTCAAATAATAATGCAGAGCCTGGCTCAACTCCTACACCCGATTGAATACCCAAAGCCTCTTAAAATACTGCAAGGGTTTTTTCTTAATGAGCTGCATAATGGATAAATTTTGGAAATTTGGGTTGCTAATTCTTTGGCAAATTTTAATGGAAGTTAAGGTTGAAATATTTTGACCAGTACACCATAGTTGTCATGCATTAGGATATGAATAAATTCCTAAATTTTTCTTTAAAATTCAAATGCTCCTAGTTTCCATGTTTCATTGTGGCCATACCCCTTATAATGTAATTTACTATCTCGAGCAGCAAGGCAGTATAAAGTTAAATTTATGAATAATTCTATTTCTCATTTTTTATCTTTGATCTCGTTGAGTTTAGTTAAATTTAAGCTATAAGTTTTCAAGCTAAGCCCACTGAATATACCCGCATAAATTGATCAATAGTTTTTAATTAGTAATATTATTTCAATTTAAGATTTATTCAGTCTTGACCCATATCATTCCATAAAGAACAATCCAATTTAATTATATTCATTGGATCCCTTTAAAATGTCTTTGATTAAGCTAAACCTTGGGCAATTTTCATCATCCACATGAAGCAGAAATTGTGAGTAGCATTGACTAAATGTATTAGGAAATGCTTTTTGCATTTATCGATGCACTATGTCTCATTTTTCTATAGAAATGATAAGTAATCTTTAGTTGCTAAATTTTCATACCTTTCATAGTCTAGGTGATGCGGTAAGTTATCTGGGTACATGCCCATCAATTGATAAAGAGCGCTCAAATAAGTTCTATTTAGATATGTAGTTTACACATAAGTTTAACTTTCATCATAGTCTTTACTTAAGAATTTCAATTTATCCACATATTTCTCTCTAATATACTATCCAAGTTGATAATGTTACCTGGAAGTTAATCTTTTTTCTTGAAGTTAATTGGGATTAGTATTTGTAATTTTATTCAGGATATTTTGATAAATAATTTTTCAGGTGACTTTGCACAATGTCTTGAAATTTCAACTACCTATAATAATTCCTCTGTCTTCTCTTTGACATCAGTAGTTTGAGAAAACGAAAATATCAAAGAGAAAGTTCAAATTGAGATGAAAAAAGTGCGAGTGTTTTATTTCATCTTAAAGTCATATTTAACTTAATTTAAGTAATTAATCAGTTAGTGCTAATATAATTTAAAAATTAATTAGGATCGAGATAGACAAAAGTTAAATTGGATTAAATTTCTTTTTAACATAAAACTCTCATCTCAGAACTAATATCTTCTCCAAAATCTCCGAGAGTGTTTATAAAATCTAAATTGTCGCATTCTTTTTTACCTGCACATCTACTCTTCAAATTAACTAACTTATCATTGTACTTAACTTTAATATAGCCTTTTATTTCAAATTGACCAGTTGAGTTAGCAACCTAATCATCATAAAGTTCTAAGAGTATCATAATGGAGTGTTGAGCATGTTCCCATTTGAATTCTTCGCTGATCAAAATTAAGAAAACTTTCACATTGACAGGATCATCTGGGAGGTTGAACATCCTAAAAGTTTAAATCTTATATAAATTGTTAAACTTCATCATATTTTGATGCTGAGACATCTTGTAGTTATAATCAGCGAGTATTTTACTATCAGAATTCAAAATGTGTGGTTCTAAGTCACCTATAAGTTAAGTTGCTATCAATTAAGTAAATTATGAAATTTTCAAGGTTTATAACTCTTTGTTTGTTTAAAGCTTGTAGTAGTATTGAGATTCAAAAAATTTAAATAAAAAATTAGCAATAAATTTTATTTTGCAGATAGTTTGAAGTTGACCTAGATATTCAAAGTTAATGAAATCATAGCCATCAATCCATGCATCAAAAGTAAATTGGCAAAACCTAAAGAGTCATCATAGCTGTTTAATACCTATCCAGTAAGATTACTAAGTAGTAAGCTATATTATTGAGTTAAATTGTTCTTAATTTCGATAAATTCTGTAGAGTTAAATGCTCTATCTCTCAACTGTCTATATCTTTAGCAATTTAGTCCATCATTCTCATTCATTTTGTCTTCAGTTTGATAAATCTATCTGTTATGAGTTAAAAAATTGTCATTTTTATTTTAATCAGGTTTATTGATTGAAGATATCGAATGGAGTGTATCCACCTTTAGTTGCGAATTCTCCAATATCAGCAATTTTTTTCTGGAGTAATTCCTTCAAATAGTGGAGCTCTAACATTTTTTTACAACCATTCAGTAAGCTCTTGAATACAAGTTTCTGGAGGATAAAGTCCAATCATTAAAGAATTCGCACTCAAATAACTTTACAAATTCCCACTAGTTCTTGTGAAAATCTCAGATATCTTATAGCTTTTACTTAAAAACGTGGCATTATTGCCTGTAATACCTGTGCCAGAAGTGAGATTTGTAATATACCTTCTTCTTAGTTCTTAGCATATTAATTATTGCTATCTAATTCCTAATGGAGTGATATTCTTAAAACTATAATCATCGAAAGTCTCATTTGTTGCTAAAATGTGGTTGAATCCAAAAGCATGTGGGAAGTACGAATGACCGTGAGAGCAAATGATTTATGAAAAATAATATGAAAAATAGATGATTATAAGAATTCGATCAATAATAAATGAAAAACAATAAGCCAATATACAAAGTATAAATCTAAAAAACGTTTCATTGTCTTTGCATGTTCCTTTTTCAATATTACCATTTGCATATTTGAATACTCCTTCACCATTTTTTTAGCTGCTCTGCGAAGTCTTTGTCTGTTCCCACCACCACTCTAACCAGGTGCAACCCCTGTAAAATAAAAAATTTAGATATGTTTTTTGTAACTTACATTTTAAATGAGTGACAAGGCATCTTCTGCTCAGACATTTTCCCATTTTCTATAACTTCTAATTAATTTCATTTTTAATTATCAAATTCTTATTATAAATTGTAATTGCAACAAAATTGAGCTCAATTACTGCTTAAATAAATGATATTGTACTTGAAACAGTAAGCACAGCGAGGCTATAAGTTTTCAAATTTTTCAATTTATCTTAATTTGTAATACTCTATTTACTATTTCATATATTTATAATGTCATTACTAAAGTAATTTTTGGAATAAGTTAAAGTTAGATATATAGTATTTATTTATTTTTATTACTTTTGGGTATTACTAAGATCTCTTGCCTCAATTTAAATTGGGTAAATTATAATATTGAGATAACTCTCTTAAAGCTGATTCAGCATCGTATAAATTAGTCATTTCATAATCTTGTGGAACTGTTTTGCAATATTCTTTCAGAGACGGTGAATAAGGTCTCATTTTGCTCAAAAATTATAGCATTATATAAAATTTTAAGATAAATCAAGCAGCATCTCAATTTTATTTTAATTAACTGAGCCATCAGCTCTTCTTAATAGTCCTAACCTGATCCAAATAGAGTTTTTATTAATAGTTTAATTGTTATAAAACTCAAAGAGTAAGAGAGTACCTGGTGGAAGCCTGGTTACTAATCTGATACGAACAGCTTCCAAAACCGGAGTTAAATTTTCTGAATGAGCTGCAAAATGAATGAATCTGGGGATTGACTTATCATAAGAAGGGCATGACGATCTCTCATTATCAGAAACTAACCTATTGAATTTCAGGTAATTATGATGATTCGCAGCGAATCTTGAGAATAACAACATTTTATTCATCAATTCATAGCTAGTAAGTTGCCAAAGCTCACTTAATTAATATAGTTTAGAGTATCAACCAGAATCACCTAATGTTTGGCAAAGATTTAAGAATTCTTACGTTAACTCAAAGTTCAGATTCTTATGATCACAGTTGGTCCAATAAACATAACTACAAACATGATCTATTACTTCGGTATCATTCAACTTAGTGAGTCCAGTTATGTTTTTAGCCAAAGTTATCAATGAAATAATTTGTAATGAAAGTCTGACCTTAACTTGCACTTGTTGCTTTAGCTAATTTTTTATATCAGTTGCAATTTTTCTCATCAAGCTAAAGAGTAAATCTTCTTTAGCTGATCTTGAGTTAATTTGATTAGATTTAAGTCATTATAGCAAAAGGATAGTAAAATTTAATTCTTTTAAATAATTTATATCATCCTTCTTTTGAACTTGCTGTTTCTATTGATTTGATAAGTATTAATTTTATTTTATAGTGGTCCTGCCTGGTAAGACCACAGTTGCAACTGGACTGGTGCTTCGCCAGACAACACAGAGAGGTGACTTAAATGATGAAAATGATGATGACGAAGAAGATGAAGAAGAATAGCACTAATCAGAGAGATTTCCATTTTTGATTTTGATAATAAGTTTAAGTATTAATGTAATTTGAATATTTAATTTATTAAAAGTTTTCGTATTATAAATTATAAATGTTTAATGTTTCCATCTCTCTGTTAATAAAGAGACATTTAAAAAGTTTTCAACACCAGGGGCTGTTAAGTTAAATAAATCAAAATGCTTAACGATAATCATGCCCTGATAATTATACAACTAAGAGTAAATCTTAATTCTAAAGTTTTGGAAAGAGAATTCCCTAAAAGTTATGCTAAGAATAGATAGGTGAGGCTTTGCATTTATAGGATTAAGTTAATTACAAATCAATTGATTTCTTAATATATTAAAATTTGAGAAAGCATATACATCACATGCTAAACAATTAGAAATTTTATAGGGCACTTAAAGGTAAATTAAGAGCTTTAATAATTTTTGTTTTATTCATTTTTCCAGTATAGAGCTATTTAACCTTTTAGATCGTCTCTTGCTTTGACTTGCTTAAACACACACGGTTTATATTTATAAATGACACTGAAATAAATCTTACATTTGTTAAGAATTCCTCGAGATCCTCCTTTCATTTTATTTTTCACAAAATTTTCCACGATAAGAAGTGTTTCTCAACGAGTTTAATGAATTCTACAAATTAAGATAGAAAAAATATAATTTAAAGTAAATTATATAAAGAAAATTCATTTTTGCTTTAAGAAACCATTCAGATTATGGATACTTACACTCTAGATATGTTTCTCTACTATTGAAAAAATTGGAGTATAAGGATTGAAAGTCTAGTGTCTCATCAATTTCAAAATCCTTGCTCTTCGAAAAATACTCTTTGTATTTTATGTTCACAAGTCCCTTCAGAAAAGCATGGAAGTATTTCTTGTCTACACCGCCTGCATCAATTTAAAGCTGCATCCATTTTATTTTAATCAAAATATATTTAATTATAAATTTATATTAGAATTTTCATTTCATATTTCGATTTTCAACATAATTAAATAACACTAATTGAAAAATTAAATGAATATAGCTCATATAGTATCAAACTCATTCTCTATATTAGTGCTGATTGTTATTAGTACACGAGTATTAAGGGTAACTTGATTGTTAAATTTTGTTTTAATTATTATTTTGGTTAAACTGTGGTTATTGTTGGTTAAGCTATTGCTGCATTTATTATTGGTAAGGAGGGCTCATAAATGCTGCTGTTGCTATATATATTCATAAGTTGAGATTTATGATCCAATAATTGATGATGTTTGAGTCATGCCAATAAAAGAGGAGGCTATACTCTAATTAAGAGTCTTGTTGGTGCTTTAATCAGTTTTAGATTGGGTACTAATATTTGTGGTTGTGCAACTTTAAATTTGACTAAATTATCCTTGAGATGGAGCTTGTGACTATATTTAGCTTATTTATAACCTACAAGCAAAAATCTACTCTCTGGGTTAACAATAATTGAAAGCTCTAGATATTTTGTTAATACTTATTTTTTATATTGAATTGCTTTAGCAAGGTTAATTACCTGAATATTATGTATCCTTCCCTTCCTTTCTCAGTGCTGTTAACCAATTTATCCATAAAGTTTGAGTCCTTAATAACTTGAGCTGAGATAATATGACTGCTTTATTCTTTTTTTTCTCAATGAAATGTCCATTTATTGAGCATGAATACGAACAGTAATTTTCTCTTGAGATAAAGCAACTATGGCGCAAGAGGTATCTAAATAAGAATAGCTGAATGAATTGGAGATAATTTTGAATTAACAAAGCTTCTGATTAACTTATCATTGTAAGGATTATATAGGTTTGTTGTACCATCGAGAGAGAGCAAGTAAAGAACAATCCCAAATCTTCATTTATGTAAATAAATGAAATCATATCTTCGTGAATGCATATATGGCTTCTTATTTACCAATTAGGTTCATGGGATGAATTAGCAGTTCCACCAATGTAAATCCAAACAAGTTTGTCTCCTGATTTTGAGCTTGAAATTACAGCTTTATCATTTGACGTAGCATTTATTGCTCTGACAGTTGATTTATGACTTTCAAACTATGATGGAGAGTCTTCTGATATGCCCTAAATTTATCATATCGCTATTTTACCTCCCCAAAGACCACCTTTGAGAACACATTTTAGTGTGTGGAGAATATGAATAGGTAAATGAAGTTTCTTAATTGATCTATCATAAATCTCTAATCCATGTTGCTTCTATCTATTGTCAAATTATCTCTTCTTATCTTAGCAAGCAAGTGAATGAAGTGTTTGGATTCACCCCATGTACCTTCGATGGCCAGAAGAAATATGTAACTGTTCCATCTTTTGACATGCCAATACATATAGTATAAATATATTTACAACCTTTTTAATTTAATCCTTTGATAGTCTGATCATCAGAAAATCTTTCTTTTAATATATCTTCAGGTTGTATAAGAACCTAAGGTTAATATGATGTTTAATTATCTCCTTATTTTACATTTTGCTATACTACCTGTTTATAAACTTTTATCTTAGAGTAGTATCAATTTGTAAATATATATATTTTCTATCTTATTTATAAATCAACTACACAGTTGTAATTTAATGCTTATATTTTAGGTAATCTTTGAGGATGTTAATTCCTTAAGAAAAGCTGTGAAGGTGTCCAGCCATAGTTATAAATTTATCTTAGAAAGATTTTTTCATTACTTATCGGTAATCACTAAATTTTTGAAAAAATATTTTTTTGATTTAAATTTTTTTAAAAAATGAATGTTGTCATTGTCTATTCCATATTCGTAAGTTAAATGCAAATCATAAAATGAACAAATCACTTAAAAGTTAGCAAACAAAAAATTTCATTTTTCTGTGAAATGAGAAAATAAGTTGAGAGCTATCTCTGCTTCCTAATCTTTTTACTTAGATCCAAAAATGAAGTCGATTCATCCTCCAATATCCTAAGAAACATAATTACTTTCAAATGACTCTCTCATGATAATAATGAAAAAGTGCTTTTTTATTAAATAACTCTATAATATTAATAAGTATGGATCGTTGTTGCGCCAAGAGGGTAATTATACATTATTAACAACTATACTCTCCTATTAAACTCCATATTTAATTTTGTTGAGATATTTGAACATCGCTTGTTGGAAGTAAAACTTAGGAATAAGTTCTCTGACATCTACATGTTCAGTTAGTACTGAGTTAAGTGATTCCTAAAAACTATAGAATCCTCTATCAGCTGTATCGATATTTCTTCCATGTGTTCAACCCAAGCATCAATATAGGGACTCGGATCACCAAAAGTCAAAGTATGAATATCTGATTATATAAAACTGGTTGGCTTAAGTCCCAGTATTAATTCCGTACAGCTTTAAATAATAATAATAATAATAATAATATAGGGAGTCAGTCTTGAGAGATAGTGAAGGACAATTTCTGGGTTTGAGTTGTGAGATCCACAATGGAAACGTTCTTTGAAAAAGGCAAATGAATATATATCTTCAGACTTTATTTAAAATTCTGCTTATCTCTCTGCTGTACATAATAAGTGCATATTCTTATTCAAATCCCTAAAACCAAAAGTTGGTGAGTAAGTACCAACAGGTGCATTATTTTTAATGCTTGCTGCTGATAAATCGAGAGTAGTCTAACTAATGAAATCAACAAAAATCCAAGGGAATACTGGGTGTTATGATGAATCATCATGTGATCCCACCTCCAAGCTGATAAATCTAAGTAATATATTGATCAAAATAAAAATATTAAATAATTACATAATAATTTTAATTCTTTATTTGAGAATAATGTAAAGCTACTGTTCTTTTTTTAATTTAACAATATTCGAAGTAAGTTATCTTCCATTGCATCAATTTCTCAGTAAGTTCCCTCTTTTTCAAAATTCTCTTTGGTTCTAAAGTATCATAATTAAGGTTGAATGACTTTTTATTTATTTATCTTATAATTTTCTTTGCAACTGCTCTCTATGCTCTGTCGATGTAAAATTAATGAGCACTGATTTGCTATTCATCATAAAAATCTCAAGTGCTGTTTTACGACCCAAAAATCTTCTTCTTTAATTTTTTTTCAAATTTTATTGAAGTATAATCTTATAAAGTAAATCATCTTGCTTCTTTTGATACTTAAAGAAGAAAATTCTATCTTTTTCTTAAAGCAAATTTGCTGGAGGGAATAAATTATTAAAGAAAATAATGTCATGAAAATTTACTGTGTAGGCTTCTAATAAAATTGCTTCTTAATTGAGCATTTTTTATTTACAATTATCTCTTTAGTTTTAAGCCTGAACTAGTAAATATGATTCCTTAATTGAATTAAGAATTGTTAATTCAGCAAGATTTTTTCTCTTGTAGTGAGAGTTTTTGAGAAGAAGCTTATAATATGTTACTACTTTAGTTCTGAAAATTGATTATTGAGATCGTCTTCATCATCTTCTCTCTCATCTTTCTCCATATCTTCATCAGAATTTGTAAGTAGCTTTTCTTCTGAAGTAATGATGATTTATTTCTTTGCACTCTGCTTTACTTTTTAAATCTGGGAAGTGTTTAAATTGAATAAGTCAAGTGATGGATCATACTCTAATTCTGAAAAGACTTTCTATTCCAAGGGCCTATTATTTTCTTGCAATTAAAATCCATTTGAATATTTTTCATTCATGCATGGACTAGTTCCATCAGTGTATTTAGGAAATCTAATTTAAGGAAATTATCCTCATTAGTTAAGCTCAATCTCCATACACCATGTCTACCAGATAATTATTGTTTTTTCGTATTCCAATGATGAGCCTACTCTCTTATAAAGTTTTGATTCATCAATGCAACTTTATTTTTGCTTTCAAATTTTCTGAGCTTAGAGTTCCAATTACCTCAATGGTATCTTGCTGCATTCTTTTTAGAATATCATCCTTTGTTTTATCAATACTTGAAAGAATTTCTATATAGTGAAGAGCATAAGTGTGTTGTTTTTAAACAAATGACATTAGTTAAATTTCACTTAGTTGCTTCTTTACAATGTTTCTTATTGTCTCGTCATAAAAGAAGGCAACTTTCCAATCATCCACGTAAATATTGAATAATTGTAGGACTGTCAATATTAAGATATTAAATTTTAGGAATTCTCAGGGAAATCATCATAATCATTTTATTTGATTCTCATTTCGTCTTTGATATTTAATAGATTCTTACTATTTCCTTTGTAATTTTAAGTAGAAATTTCATCAAAATGCACCTGTAAGCGCTAATATGTGATTCATTATTAATATGATATTGTTTAAGCTACTGATACTCAATGATGTTAATATAGTAGATCATGAGATTCTTAAGTGCTTGAGTGGACTGTTTATTGAAACTTGATCCCTAGGACTTGAAGTGTTTGAATCTTAAGAATAGTTTTTGACTGCTAAAATTACTGTTTTGTCTTTATGCTCCTTGATTTGTATTATGTATTTCGTGGAACAAAAAGGAAATGCGAAACTAATGGATTCTGTAAATTTCTTCTGGTAATAATTGTAGAGAGTATTTAATAATCTACTCTTCCATTATTCGGAGAAAATAATTAAAAAATTTTTCAAACCTCTCGAATTTTTGTAGCATCCCTTAAACTTATTATTTACTCTCAAATTGAACTAAAGCGACTAACATTAAATTAAAAACTGTTTCTATAAACCTGTTCTCTGATGAAAAATTTAACCTTTAATTTTCTCTAAGGTTATCCTGAGTTTACTTTTATACTTATTCTTAATGAGACTTATTACCTCCTCTTAATACTCGTCGCAAGAGTCCTTTAGCCTTTCTTGAGTTAGACTGTTTTAATGTAAAAGTTGGTTAAGCTGTGGTTTATTAATCATTTATATATGGAGATCCTTCATGCAAGAGAATATCAACTATTTAACTGAATTCATCAGCAGATCCTTTATTCTCTAATCTGGAAAATATTAAGTCCTCTATCTTCACTGTTTTATTATTTTCCATAGTAAATACTCATTCTAGATAGATGCATTCAACATTAATAAAAATCTGTTCTATAAGATCCTATTGAGCCCATTAAATCTTTTCGTAATAGTTTGAGCAGTTATAAAACCCCGTTAGTCAATTAAGAATGAAGATTGAGGATTAAGAATAATGAAATTTAGAATTAATTTTAATTGGCGAAAATTATTAAAGTTTTGGCTAATTATTAAAGCCATTGGCTCGATTAATTGTCTCTATAAAATAAACCAATCAGGGTGCGTAAATTTGTTTTTAGCCTAATTATATTTAATTTCAGCCAATTATAATTAATTCTCAATTTCATTATTCTTAATCCCCAATCTTCATTCTTAATTGACTAACGGGGTTTTACAAAAATTCTCTTTAAATCCACTTATATAAAGATCCGTTTAAATCTGTGTTTGATTAAATCTTATCAAGTTGATTTGTTCATTAGTGAGAACCAAAGATCATTTCCTCGCATAAAAAAATAAGATATGTAAAGTCTTACCAAGTTGGCATGTGCTTGCCAATTTGAGGTCTTAGTCTTGAAGCATCATCCCTTAAACCTTAGATTAATTAACAAGAAAGTACTCTCACAAATTTATTTGATATTTCATAATTTCTGTCATTTCTATCTTTGGTGTTATTCATTACGCGGTGTTTAATTATTTAGGGCAATCTGATTAAGAAATTCAATTTCTTATAAGCTTCCTCTTCTGAATTAGTGCAAGTATTTCTTAAAAGAAGAGAATGAAGTTTACAATCTATGTCGTATAGAGCAAGTGAAGTCCCTTGAAGATTTTAGTATTTTGTCGATAAATCTTAATAAGGCATTTATAGCTCTAGAAGCCATTATTGTATCAAGTAAAAAATTGTAATTATAAGAGCATAAAAAGTCTATGATATATGTGTATAGTAATTACTATCAATTTTAGTTAATTATTTTCAATTTAATATATAATGGATCACTATATTTATAAGATTCTCATTGTCATTAATGTATAAATTTATATCAGAAGATATTTTAATAATTAGAAATATCCTCGATTAATATATAGATTAATCATGTGTTTATGTTCTTATGAAATTTTACAATTAGGATTTTATTGCATAAATATTTATTTTAGAATTCTTATAGCAGACAATAATTTATTTTGAGTAAAATAAACTTTCTTTATTATTATATATAGTAATTACCCTAGTTTTGTTATTTTAATTTACATTTGCATTTTAGCTTTAATGAAATTATGGATACATCATTATCTATGTGCCATTATTAAGATCCCATTTGGTCAACAACTCCAAATCATTAAATGCTCTTTGTCTGATAATATTATTAGACTGAGCAACTAAGACCATAAAGTAGTTAGATTGCTGGTTAGTAACCTACCTTGTCAACCTCATCGATTACTATGTTTTCAAAGAGTGTGGATGAAGCTCTACTGATGATCCATTCTAAACAGCCTGCATATAAGTTTTAAAGTTCTACTGTGTATTCATCGTTGTACTTTTCATCACTCTAATCCTTTAAATTTAATTCATTTTGCATTAGTTCTAATTGACTATAATTTATACTTTTACTTTTACTATCTTGATACAAAAGTACGTCATCACTGTTTCGCTTTTTAGCTTAAATTTAAGAGTTTATTTGGCTTAAGAAACCCAAGTTAAGCTAGGTTTTGTTAAATGACTGACGTGGAACTACTTTTTATTTTACTTAGAGTCGAGTAAGTTCTAGTTTCAAAGTTAATTTTTCTTGTTTAAGAACTCAACCGAAATTTAAAACTTATTTTGATGAAGAGGATTTGGATTAACAATTAGGCCACGTCTCTTCAATAATAATAAATAAAGGAGTAATTGTATTATGAGCAAACATACCGCTTTTCAAACAAAAGTTCTTACTAGTTTATAATAAATAATTAAAAATATATAATTATAGACCTGAACTACTAAGAGTGCTACTAAAAAACCATAAGTCTAGTAATATCTAAAAATTAAATAATTAAATAGGATATGATAATTTGTAATTAATACTTGGATTTCAAATTATTAAAAATTTATATGCAATAATGCTATTATTTTTAATAATTTAATCTTTCTGAGTATATGCACAATTAAATTTTTTTGTTGTTGAGAATCATGACTTGAATAGGATTTAAAATTTTCAAAGATTAATTAATTATTCCTGAAACAGAAATGTTTCAGAATTTTGATCGCAAATTTGATTTAATGTATTGCCAAAATAGTACCAGTTAAATTTATTCTGACCACTTTTATTTTTTTAAAAACTGAGTTTCGGTTAGTTTTTGTTATAGTTATTTTTGTTATTTAAAATTTAAGAGTTAGTTTTAAAAGTGATTATTATTGTATTAGTTAAAAGATCGAAAAACTAATGTCTAAAATTCATATTTTTTAGAATAACGTAAGCCATTTTTATAATATATTAAATTTATTACAAAAATAAAAAAATTCAAATCTAATATTGGAATAATATTATAAATCTTTATAATTTAGATGACAATATTGAATTACAAATAAAAGTGCCAAAATATTGCATAAAAATGTATTTTAAGCATATTTTATTAAAATTATTATTAGAAAATTTTAAAAGATTTAACTGAGGTTTAATTTATATTTAGATCCTTCTAGAATGGCGTTTTCTCTTCTTAAGACATCTAGAATTCAATTTTCTTGATACCCCTTACACTTTGAGGAGTCATGAATTGAGCTCTTGGATTGGTTAGCTTACTTTTCTTATCCTTTGGTAGTTGGAATTGTTTATTGGAATCTTCATCTTCTTATAGATACTTGCTTTCGAAGGTTTACTTAGTTTTATTTTGAAATTTGATGGGGGTTTTTTGGTGTTTTCCTATTCATTGCTGCAATACACATGGAAGCTAGTTCCTCGATTTTAGATTAAAATATTCTGACCTCTTTATCCTCTGACATTTTTACATGACCATTCTCACCTCCATAAGTAAACAAATCATTAACAGCATCTGTGTCTAAATTTAGCTTGTTGTTTGTATTTGTGAAAAGTTTAAAGCTTGTTTGATAAGCAATACTGCTTTCTTGGGCTTAGGACTTATTTGTGGTTCCTATTATTCTTAAGTATTTATAATTAAGTCTTGCGTATTTTATTGTTGAGTTCTTACTAGTGAGTGTGATTCATCTGCCATTAAAGTCTCAGACGTAGCTCCTAGCATCAAGTTCTTTCTCTATGCCAGAAGGTTGGGAACTGTACTTTTATCAAAACATATTATCAATAGTTATTAAGAACTTAATTTGATTATTGATTAGCAAATAAATTAAATAAAAAAATAATTCATTGTGGAATAATTATTTATTCACAGATAAGTATTACCTATAGTATATATATTTGTAAAAATTATAAAGACATCAAATAAAGGTGCAAAGTTAGCTTACTAGGAAAAAAATCTATTCATTTTGAGCATAAATTAAAAGTAGATTTTTTAAATTATTGTTATATAAATTTTACGCAAATATTTAATTTCATATTTATTTTAAATACTACAATTTACCAATAATAATCATTGGATTGAATATTCTTGCCAAGATCTCTTTTTTGCTAAGAAGACTAAATTATGAGGCTGATACCCTTCTTAATTCCAGCTATAAGGAACTCGTTTTACTATGTAAAATCCTCCTCTCGTCCTCTTTACTCATTGAAATAATTATTATAAAATAAGCACCGTCATTCATATTATTGGGTTATCTATAGATTTCCTTATCTTATTCATAAATTATTTCGACCTTGTATTCTTCATCCAAGTCTCATTTCATTTCCTCACTTCTTATGAGTGACTAAGGAGACCAAAATTTACAAATTAGATTTGCTCATAATGTTTTCATTTGCAAAAGAAGTTTGAGACTGCTTCTTTCTTATAGGGTAATCCTATATTTCATCATCGAATTCGGCAAATTTAAAGATGGTTTCTTGTCTAAGCTAATAACCCCAGAGAATATGTTTCTGGAAACTTTTGATTTTGGATTGCTAATTTAAAATTTATCATAATCATCATCTTCATATAAATCTAAAGCAAGATTCTTTTAATTAAAACCCATTTTGGCTGCTAAAAATCTAAGTGAGCTGGCTTGCTTTAAACTTGGCAATTTCTAAGTATTCATAAATTACTTTTTATCGTCTTCTTTTGACTTGCCCTTAATTACAATTATTCCAAATCTTTAAGAGACTTTTTTATCGTTCTATTAGTAGGACAACTCCTCATCATCTTCTTCTTCATTTTCTTCAGTAATTACTGGCGCTTTTCCAAATATATAAGCTTTACTTGTTTGGTTAAATTTGTTCTTTGGAATTTCAACTTGATCTTTTTCATCATCATCTTCATCATCAAAACCAAAAGACATAGTGGGCTTATTCTTACTTATTGGAGTAGGAGGTGGAGCTCTTGTCTCTGGAAGCAAATCTAAATCAATATCATCTGAAGGTTTTCTAACATTTTCACTGAAATTATTTTCACTTATAATATTCTGTGTGAACATATCTTCCTAAATAGAATCCAAAAGCATCTCATTACTGTTAAAATACATAAGAGTAGGAAGTTTTAGAAATACAGATTCATTTGATAAATATAAGTAATCTTAACTGCCACTAATTACATTTATTAATAAAGAGAATTATGATTAGTTTAATTATGACCCAAGTTATAAACTTATTAATTATAAATATATTTGTGTGTAAAGTTGTGTCAAAATATAATCATTTAACTTTAGGTAGATTATTAGAACAATCTAGAATATTTTTATATAATTAAAATAAGTAATTGCATGAAATGGCTTTGCAAATCACTTGAATGTCTAAAGTGATGGCTGATTACATGCTTAGAAACTGTAGATCAATGATGAGAGTTAAAATGTAAAGCAAAAGAAGTATAACTACAGGTTCGATTTCTAATTGAAAGTCACCGGGCTGGTAAAGATGAATATGGTGGAGACGATGCCCCAAAAACTTCAAACGAATCAAGCAAGCATCACAGAGGTCAATTTAATTGAAATCAAGACTGCGAAAGTTAAATTCTTACATGTAAAAGTTTCATGAGACACCAATGGAATTAATAGAGAGTACTTCATAATCAAAAAGAGAGGCGGGTGTTTACTATTTAAGAAGCTCGGCCTAGTAATGTCTGATATTGACGTCAAATCAACCACCGAGTTCTTAATTTCGCATCAACGGAAAACTCACTTGTACGGGAATGCTTCAGAGATGCAAACTGAGTATGACAAGATAGCGACGAGAGCAGCTCTGGAGGAGCTATAGTCGGTTCCATAGAAAAGAAATGCAAGATACTTCCTGAAAGGATTCCTATCCAAAAATATTGCCAACGGCTCAATGACTTTCAAACAGTATCTCTACATGAACTTGAGTGATCCTGACGCACTTACTTTCATTTGTCAGGAGCAATAGAAATTTAGTTGTACCCACAAAGTATTGAAGCATCTTGGAGTGGTTCAGAAATTAAGGATCTCAGAAAGATATCAACTGGAGGATTAAGTAAAGAAAACCAAACACGCATCTACCTAATCCAAAGTGATGACAGATGATAAGTTAAGAGAGCTTGGATACTACGATATAGCGGAGGCTCTATATTAAGTACTTCTAAAGCGGGAGGATTAGAAGATTCACTCCGTCTAGTTGTATGAAGCGGCCAACACCGGCAATACCATGATCCTGAATATGATAGATGAAATTTATGTATGTGATGAACTGATCCCTGGGCCAACCCGTTTTCATATTGAAGGGAGCTTGCTTGTTAAGGAACCACAGGTACTAATAATTGACGAGATGAACATAGAGAGATTTTTCAACAAGAATAACATAAAGCAATGAAGAAGATGCTAGAAGACCGGGGATATGTAGTGGATGTCAAGTTTGGGGAAACATAGGTGCTCTAAATAGACTGCTTTACCATCATTACGACAAACCAGTCCCCGTGTAACATAATAACCAGCGAGGAAAGAGATTGCTTTGAGAGGAGATGTATCACAGTAAAACCAAATGTAGAGGGTAAATCCGAAAAGCTCACACTTCTTTTCGATGCGGTGTAACTAGCAAATAATCACGTAGACAGATCAGATAAAAAGAATCTTCGGAGCGAATGTTCAAATGACAAACTGATCAAAGACCAAAAGAAGAAAAGAATAAGATCAGGAGACACGGTGTATGAGGATCAGTGATTCGCAAAGCCATTTCATGCAATTACTTATTTCAATTATATAAAAATATTCTAGATTGTGTTAATATTCTACCAAAAGTTAAATGATTATATTTTGGCGCAACTTTGCACACAATTATATTTATAATTAATAAATTTATAATTTGGTCATAATTAAACTAATCATAATTCTCTTTATTAATAAATGTAATTAGTGGAAGTTAAGATTACTTATATTTATCAAATGTATCTGTATTTCTAAAATTTTCTATTCTTATGTATTTTAACAATATCTTCGTCTTCCAAGAATAATCCAGCTCCAAAATCTTTTTATTACTTTTGAGGAGAACTCTATGATTCTAAGAATTGATCTTAAATACTGGAATCAGCCATTTCTTCATATTCCATATCTCATATTGGTTAATTCTAATTTAGTCAAATTAATCATTCACCAACATTTTATCTTGGCCAATTATGATAATTTTATAAATCTGATTTTTCTCTCTTATAGTAGCCATTTCCATCATTTATCTAGGCAGTATTTTATTATACATGTAAGTTATGAAATGGGGATCAATTGCTATTTTAGTTAAGTATGACTGCTTAGTGCATCAATTAACTTCACATACATTGCTTTTACATCAAAAAAAGAATTTGAGCATAGGCAAGGCAAAATATATAGTCCTATTGCTTTAAAGAATTATACAACGAATTCACTGGGACTTGCCCAGTGTTAACTATCCCCATTTCTACTATCCAAAAGTAATACTTTTAGAAGTTTGAGCATTAGAGATGAAAACATGGAGAAGATTTAACTGTTAAGGATTTGTCTATACTTTAATCTATTCAAGTACATCGCTTCCTCCAGATGTCAACACTCTTTCAAGAACTTCAGCAATAGGGGAAAGGTATTTATCAATATTATGAGTATAATTCTTGTGTTCTTGCAAAGGGGCTAATGATTGATTTGCATGTGCTTTACTTTGTAATATAGCATTGTATAAATTTGATCTTTGCTTTGTTATTATGCCACTAATATTGCTTGATCTTCCATAAGTATTCTGATTTACAGAAACTTAACCTTGAAAAAAAATGAGAAAATTATTCTTATAGTATTCAAAGCAATAACCTGAATCTTTAATATCACTAATTTTGACCATGAGATCAATGAGATTTTGAATGCAGAATAGTTTGTTATATTATATTGGATTTTAAGCAAAAATAGCTTTGAGAAAGATCCAAAATTCATTAATTACTCCAAAGTTCTTAGTGTTAATCCAAAAATCACTGCTTTATAGAAGGTTTTTAAAGAATTACTCTTGAATTTTTTAATCCCCTATTTAGAACCTTATTTCGGCTAGAAGTTAAATATTAAGCGAGTATAATTAAAATGTGGAGACAGTTAAAATAAAATCAAAAAAGAGATCAATTAAAATTATGATCATCTCAATACACAAAAGTTAAGATCCAACAGTCACTATTTTGAATTAAGTTGAGTAGATCCTTATTTAATTTTAATGTACAAATCAACTAACTAAAAATGGAATTTCTTTGTTTTTTCATTTTTTTTAACTTTTTCTATTTTTTGTTCATCGATCAAGTAGATGCTGTAGCTGATCTTCAAGTTTTTTCATAATTTTCATAGATATCTTCCTTCAGGATATCTTCCTTAAAAAATTTAAAGTGTGGAGAGTATGGAGAGTGTGGAGCCCAATATTGACAATAATAGTAGTAATAGCACCAATATTCTCAAAATCAAGCATTATTATGAGTCTGGGATTTTTTTCAAAAACATCTTGTTTTTCAAAAATTCATAGATGTGATGTCTAATGTTGAAAATGATGTTGATGAAAACTAAGAAAAAATCAGTGATGTAAAATTTTGAAATTCTCTAGAATTTCAACCAGACTCATAATAATGCTTGATTTGAGAATATTAGTGCTATTACTACTATTATTGCCAATACTGGACTCCACACACTCCATACCTCCCAACTAAAATTTTTGAGGAAGATATCCTGAAGATATCTATAAAAATTATGAAAAAACTTGAAGATCAGCTACAGCATATACTTGATCGATGAACAAAAAATAGAAAAAGTTAAAAAATTGAAAAAACAAAGAAATTCCAATTTTAGTTAGTTGATTAATACATTAAAATTAAATAAGGATCTACTCAAACTTAATTCAAAATAGTGACTGTTGATCTTAACTCTTGTGTATTGAGATGATCATAATTTTAATTGATCTCTTTTTTTATTTTATTTTAACTGTCTCCACATTTTAATTATACTCGCTTAATAGTTTAATTGTTCAAACTTGTGGATGGTAGCTAATTCAGTAAATAGAATATGATATTGAAAAAGGGATGAGCCTCATCTTATTCAAATTATGACAAAGACCTCGAGAAAATTATTGAATTAATAATTCTCAAAAAATAATTGAAAGTAGAGTCAAAATCTTTTAATGGAGGGCATCCTTCGTTATAAGCAGATATTGCTCTAATTATTTCAATTATTATGCATGAATTTTTGAGATAAAAAAATATTAAAATTTAGATTAAACAGAATATAATTTCATAATTCTAAATTAAATATGAAAATGAGGAAATTTCCCATTAAAATCCATTGCCAAGTAAGAATTAAATTAGCTTTCGCAGAGCTAATAAACTGTATTTATTTTTCAACGTTTTCTTTGTATTTTATACTATTTAAGTAATTCATTAATATTAAATAATTGAAATGAATGATTAATGATAGAACAAGGGACAGAATACTTAAAATGCGAAAAAAGCAAGCATTTGCCCCAATGTATTTATAGGTTTGACTTATTCTTGTATTCTATTAAACTAACACTAATACAATTGATAAAAACCGAGTAGGCTAAAAAACAATATTTAAAAATAAATTAAAAATAAATATATCCAAAGATTAATTCATTTTAGTTAGTATAAATGAATTAAGAATTCCATTATTATGCAAATGATTATTCGCATTTTTATTTTCATACTTGTAATGTATTTTTAATTATCAAATTATGTCTGATATTTTTTATTTTATTGAAATAATTTCCTAATACTTTACATTTTATCAATCAAAACACCAAAACCCCTTAAATAGGTTTATAAGTGCTTTGATTTGTAGGGAATTTGTTAGGGGTTGGGGTTATTAATAGGTTTTAATGTGAAATATATAGTAAATGTAAATAATTTAATCACTCAAAATGCACTTTTGGATCATGTGGGAGAAGTCTGAAGTTTATCTTGCTTAACCACAACTCTATTTGCTCTATTGATATGTCTGATCTTGAGGTTGTTTTTATTATATTGATTCTGCCATTTGCTTCATTGATTGAGAGACTCTGGTTTTGTCTATAAACTACATTATTCTTTGTTTAGCATCTTTCTCGCACCTTGTTGAGTAGTAATCGTTGCGAGGCATATCGCACTCAATTATTATTGCTGCTAAAGCCCACACATCCCACTGTTACTCTTATCTCTCCAGTCTTCCCTTTCCGGATAATATCCTGGAGTTCACATTACACTTCCAAGCTTTGATACTTCCACTCTTAAGGCTCTGTTGAAATCGATTATTGCTACTCTTACTGGTGAAAACTTTATCATTATATTTTTTGGCTTCAAATCTTTGTGTACAGACTATAACTTGTGAGCCCTTTAATACCTTGTATGGTCTGAGTTGCTATTTATCCAAGCTACTTATGATTATTTTGATCTGTAATGAAATCTCTGAGTGTCATTTCAAAGAGTGGTAATCTGAAAGCAACATGATCCTTGGCAAGGAGAACATAATCTAACTTGATTAAATAACTACACTCTTTGAAATTTGCTTGAGTGAGTACTTGATTCTCATTTGTAAACTCCATTTAATATTTATCATCACTTAATAGATAGTCGAAGGGAAACACCTTGTATGCATATTGATGACCATTGATAACTTTCTTATCAAAGGAGTCTTCTAATATAAGGTAGCTTTAAAGTGAACGTGTCTAGGTCAATTTAGGCAAGAACAGGAATTTTTTATAATGAATTTTAATCATGATATTTGTGATTTCGGATGCTAGTAGGATGCGTGATTTCCTCACATATTCTGATTCACTAGCTTGTTCGGGCTCTACCACTTTCGAAGATTCTCTTCCTTTTTTTTAATAGCTTCAATTCATCTTCATGCTTTTCAATCTCTAAATCTTTCTAGTGAGCTTTTAAAAGATGCTTCCTTAAATCTGTAGTATGCTCATAATGCTTATGGCACTCGAAGCAATCATACTTTCCATCGAATTTATCGTGCTTTAAACAAACAGTTGGCTTGGCTTCTCTATTCTCTTTCATATGTCTATACCAACTTGATTTATGAGCGAAGTCTCTCTCAACTTAACTCAAAAGTATACTTCTACTTCTTCTGGTTGTATAGGAATTTCTTTAATACCTATCTCCTCCTCTCTGTCTCCCACACGCTTGCTTGGCATTTATTTTCTATTATTAATTTCTATTTAAATAACAGAGACCTCAAGTGATAGCTCTGGTAGTTCCTTACGAGAGTTAATCTCACAGCTAATCACACTTTTTATGGCTGCCAAAGGTAAGTCTCATTTAGTTTGATGGAAGTGCTGTTGTTTTTCTTAAAATGTTAGCGCTCATATTTAAATTTGAATTTAAAATTATAAAACTGCCTCTATAACTGAGAGCTTATATGAGAGGTTTTGCAAGGCTAAAAGTTTCAAGGGAAGTTTTTAGAGTATAAGAGAAGAAATATGAGTGCTAAGAGACGAACCACCACAAAATATGGGTGAGGAAGTAACCATTTTGACTATCAATAATAAGTTAATTATAGCACGTACCGATTTAGGAGATGCACCTAATTAAGTACGTACTGCTTTAGGAGGCATTTTGTGATTTTGTTATTAAATTTAGGGTGCTCCTAATTAAGTACTAGCATTAATTAATGCTCCTAATTAAGTACTAGCATTTTAGGAGCTGCTCCTAATTAAGTACGTACCAATTTAAATTTAAAAATATGGAACTATAACAGTAGAAATTGATATCAATCTCTCAAGTTTCAAACCAGTTCTCAAAACTTTCTCCATAAACTTCTTTCAGGTTAACTTCCTATACGATGCCCATATTTAATAGTAAGTTTTACAGAGGTATATAATTGAAATCAATAAACTTAAATTTGAATATCATTTCTTAGATCTGTAAACAAGATGGAGTCAATGAATGATGCAATGAAAAGAGTGCAAGCACAAGAATTGATTCAAAGATTTAGAAGCAAGGAGGATTTGCATCGCTACCTGGTGCAGCAAGGTAATGAACTCATAGTAACTCATCTTGATTATGTAGTTGGTTTGTTCTTGCCAACGATGGAAGGTACGAAAATTTCATTTCTAAGGGCGATACTCTGCGAAGAGAAGAAAGCATTGAAAACTTAAGATGTAAAGTTTGCAGAGATTCCAAACTATCCAGAAATCTCAGCGACTAACTTATATGATGATGCTAAGAACGACCCAGAGGTTTCACAGTACCTGCCTATTAAGAAACAGTTGTCAAATAAACAACCTCAAAAAAACTTTTTCTTTGGCATACTTACAACAATTAAAGGGGATTACTTGAAAGAAATTATTCAAGAATCTCATAAGAAAAGGTGCAGCATCTCTTCAGAAGATAAGGACAAACAAGGAATTAAGATAAGTGAGAGCTGGCTATCAGAGCTGCAGAAGCACCCTTATATTTCAAGTAAGATTTGAAGTTTAACTCTTTAGAAAAATCTGGTACTGGCATCTTCTTGATGAAGGAATAGAACAAGCTTCACAGAGAGCGAAAATCGCAGACAAAGCTTGAAGTCAGCAAGAGACTTAATTCAAATATTCAGCCTCCAGAGTCAATGAACATAGATGGTGGAGCTGGCAGCAAGAGAAGAAACCTAGGCACAAGCAAGCCTTAAAAAGAAGAAAAGAAAGAGAAGCCAGCTCCCTCTAAAGAATTTTAAATGTGACTTATATATTCATTTACTTAACTACAAAACTTATTTATTTACATTCACTCTCCCTTCTTTAGCACATTTTTAAGCCAACTAATTATCTACTCTCTTCGCTGAGCTTTTAATAATATCGACTGTATCAATAAGTAGGTCATGCATCAGGTGGTATACCAGCAGTTTCTTGTAATGACCTTTTAATATTCCCCAGTAGAACTCAATTCCATTAAACTGTGGACTGTAAGGTACGTTGAACACTGGTGTTATTCTAAGCTGTTTATAACTCTTCCTTGTATCTTTTGTCTTATGAACAGAAAAATTATCAACAATCAGTATAATCTCTTATTCAGGGTTCTTCTCTCTCAGCTGCTCTAATAACTTAATATACTGTTCTGTCTTAATTGAGCGAGGATGAATAACATAAGTTTCCGAACCAGTATCCTCGCTAATACTTCCAAGAATTGCCATTGTTTATTCCTTGACTTTCTAGTCATATACTTCTATATTACTATGCCTCTTATACTAAGACTTCTAGATGAAAGTGTTGAAGGTAAACACAGCCTCGTAAGCATGAATAAACTTAATATTATTTTATTAGGCTCTCTGCATTTATTTATAAATATAATTTAAGTTGTTGCTGTAAAATGGCAGAGTGAAATCAATTACTCTCTTGATACGATTTACAATTTTATAAGAGATACTGTTTCGTTTATAAATGTTTGCAACAGATTATGCAGAGATCTTCAACTCAGGGAACTGGCGGTGAAACATAGCAGCTCATTGAGAGAGAAGTTAGCCCAATACTTCAAAGTTTTTTCATTAATTAAATAGTCAATATGCTTCGATAGAAACTTTGACTTCCTCTAAGGTTTAGAATTCAGCTATTATTGCTTTAGTAATACTCAAAACCCCAAAACACTTTCAGTAGTTTGATTGAGTTTTGATTGATAAAAGTAGACTATTAGTGCATACTTTATTAGGGTTTTAATAGGGTTTATGTATGGGTTTAATGTTCAAATATTAGTATTTTAAATAGAATCATGTGGCAATTCTCCGAATTTTATCTTTCTAAGTTGATGTTTGATTGTTTCTATAGTTTGTTAATTCTCTTAGCTTGGCTTGATAATAGTTGAGTATGCAAGTTCGCTAAGACCTCCATTTATTTTATTTATCGAGATATTGTTTGATTCTCTGCTTAGAATCTCTCTCACCTTTGCAACTATAGTAATCGTTTCTTGGCATGTCGCTCTCTATTATTATTACTGCTAGAGCCCAGATCTCCCATTAAGCGTCTCCATCTCTCCAATCATGTCTCTCTGGGAAATATCCATGAGTTCCGTATACATTTTCTTATGCAGAGGCTTGCACTCTTTGAGCTCTGTTGAAGTCATTAATATAAAGTCTAAGAGGCTGAAAGTTCAATATGATATTCTCTGGCTTTAAGTCTCTATGAACATAACCAAGCTTGTGAAGCTCTTCAATCCCATCAACTATCTGCTATACTATCTAGCTAATTTATCTCTGACATCTATTGTCAGATAAGAATTCTCTGTAAGTCATTTCAAGTAAAGGACGCCTGAAGGCTACATGATCTTTACCAAGTAAAATAGCATCAAGCTAGATGATATGCCTACACTCATTTAACTTTGCCTTTTAAAGAGCATAATACTCATTAGCAAATTCCATTTAGAACTTGTCATCTGCAAGGAAGTAATTTAAAGGATATATCTTTTAAGCATATTAGTCATATGTAATGACTCTCTACTCTATTTTTTCTTCAAGAGTGAGGTAGCTTTCTAGGCTAGAATCTAACTCAATAATTTAATATGTGAATCTTCATTCCCTCTATTTTAACCATGATTTTATTAATCTCAGAGACTGGAAAGTTCTTGACTGCTTTCTTCATTTTTACTTACTTAAAGACTTCAACTCTTAGAGACTCTACTGGATTTCTTGATCTTCTCTTTTAGAGGAATCTATTCCCTGTAGGTTCATGAATAAATACAAAACTTTAATTGTGCTTTTTTTTAACTGCACTTTGATGTCTCTAGTATGAGAATATGGCTTCTCACAGAACTCACAGACATACTTCTCATTTTTCTTTTTATGCTTGAGATATAACTTTGGCATATCGTTATGTAAATCTCTCAAGTGTCTCTTTTAAGTTGACTTGTAAGGGAAAACTTTATTGGATTCTTTGCATTAATAGTCAACTTTGGCTGGTATTTATTAATGCTCTATGGCGGGTTGTTTAACCTCCTCCTCAATTTGCACAGCTTCTTTGATAACCTTCTACATAATTTATAATTAAATCTCAAAGCAAGACTAGTCAAAGTTATCATAACTAAGGCTCCCACTGAGTACAAGCGTCTCTGGTCTCTACTTTTCTTGATTGCTGGAATGATAACTTTTATTGACTTGATCCAAGTAATGCCGCTGTTCTCAAAAGGATAGATAGCGCTCATTTTAGTTTGCTGATATATTTTAATATAATAATGATAAAATCTACCTTGATAAACTATAATATTCAAGTATTAGACACTATGGTAGATTCTGGGCTGAGAGGTAAGAAAATTAAATAACCATAGAAGACTGTAAGTTGGCATATTTTATGAGAATTTTATATGTTTTAGTAAATTAAAATGCTCCTAATGAAGTTTTGTTTCTCTAGGAGGTCCTCCAAATCAAGTTTGAACTTAATTTGGAGGTAATGTTATTAAACATTTTTAAATTTAATATGCTCCTAATTAAGTTTTAACCTTAAAATTTAACTCCTAATAAAGTTCGAACTTAATTTGGAAGACCTCCTAAAAAAATTAAACATTATTAGGAGCAATTTAATGGAGAAAGATTGATAAAAATGGAATCAATCTGTGAAACTTGGAGCAAGTTTTTCAATGCTTATCCTCATATCTTTTCAAGGTTGACCTCCAGTAGGTCATCCCTATTTAGTAGTAAGATTTTAATAAACTTAGAATGGATATCCATAATTTTAAATTTCATTAACATTTCTAGAAAAAGGAAGCAAGATGGAGTCTATGAATGATGCAATGAAGAGAATTTAATCTCAAGATTTAATAGGAAAATATCGAAGTAAAGAGGACCTCTATAGATATTTGGTATAGCAAGGTAAGTTCTTAACTAAGATTAATAAATCCATTAAAGTTGGATTGTTCTTGCCAACTTAGGAGGGAACTAAAATCTCATTCTTAAAAGCCTTACTAAGTGAAGACAAAAATGCTTTAAAGTCTAATGAAATTAGGATGATAGAGATACCTAACTACCCTGAAGTATCAGTGACAAACTTATATCACTATGCTATGAGTGATCCGGAGGTAGCTCTCTACCTTCCATCAAAGCTACAACTCTCTAATAAGTTGCCAGAGAGAAACTTCTTCTTTGGTGTCCTTGCAACTCTGAAACCTGAGTACTTAAATGAAATTATTTAAGAAGCTCACAAGAAACGATACAGCATCTCTCCTGAAGAAAAAGAGAAGCAAGGTATTAAAATAAGTGATACCTGGGTGTAGGAACTTTAAAAGCATCCTTTAATCTCAAGTAAGCTTAGTCTTCTAACTTTATGGCACTGCTATATACTTGATGAAAGAGCGCAGCAAATTAAACAGAGAGAGAAAGTCTGAGGTAAAGCATGAATTGAGTAAGAGTCTCTTCATAGATTTTTAAAAGCCAGACGAGATGAACATAGATGCAGGAGCTGGCACTAAGAGAAGAAACATGGGCCCAAGCAAGCCTTAAGAGGAAGAAAAGAAAGAGAAGCCAAATCCCTTTACAGGCAAATTTAATATGTGAAATTATTCATTCGTTTAAATCTAATACTTATTTATAAAACACAAAATCTCTCCTCTCTTGCGCATACTTTAGCTTTCCCGTCGCTGACTCTTTTAGCAGCACTCTTTATAAAATCAACTGTATCTATCTTTAAATCATGCATCAGCTGGTAGAGCAGCAATTTCTTATAATGACCTTTCAATAACCCCCGATATAATTCAATTCCATTGAACTAAGCGCTGTAAGGAACATTAAATACAGGTGTTATATTTAGCCTTTCATATTCCTTCCTTGAGTCTTTAGTTTTATGAACTGACAAGTTATCAACGAATAGAATAATCTCTTAGTCAGTGTACTTGTCTCTGAGTTATTGCAAGAACTTTATGTATTATTCGGTCAAAATTGAACGAGAGTGGATAACATAAGTCTCGAGGCCACTATCTTCACTTATTCCACCAAGAATAGCATGAGTTTAAACCTTAACCTTTTAGTCATAAACTTCTATATTACTATACCTCTTGTACCAAGACCTTGATATAAAGGTATTGAATGTAAATACTGCCTCATCAGCGTGTATGAACTTTATATTATGCTCTTAAGACCTCTGCATTTAATCGAATATATAATTTAAATTAGTCTTATAAAATGGAACATTAAAGTCAATCACTCTCTTTATGCGATTAACTGTCTTTTAAGATATTCCGTTCTTTTTATATATGCTAGCTATCGAATAAGCAGATATGTGAAGCTCAGGAAAATGGCGATGAAACATCACAGCCCTTAGGCTAGAGAGAAATGAGCCCAGTATTTAAGTCTTATCATTAATAAGAAAATTGACATGATGCTGCTAAAATTATAGAGGTCGTTTAGGCTTAGAATTAAGCTGCTATCTCTTTAAATTGAATGCTAATAGACAGTGAGAAGAGTGAGACCTCATAGTTGCTGGAGATTTATGAAGAAGCCTTGCTATAGACGTATAGTTTAGAACAGGCTTAAGTTATTCACTATATTCATCACATCCATATATCAACTTAAACAATAAATCTATATACTCACTGTCATAAACTGATCCCCAAACCTCGCATATACTCACTTAAATTACTAATATTTAAACATTAAACCCCCTTCATAAACCCTATTAAAACCCTAATAAAGTATGCATTAATAGTTTACTTTTATCAATCAAAAACTCAATCAAACTACTGAATAGGTTTTGGGATTTTGACTGCTATAAGGCAGTGGGAGCGAACAGTTGATGGACTTCGCTTTAAGAGCAGTGCAATTGACATATAATTGAGTACTGGTTTGACTTATTCACTGTAGATATCACATCCATAACGCAGTTTAAACACTAAATCTATATACTCTTCATCATAAATAGACCCCATAAGCTTGCTATTTTTGCCTCGCATTTAATTAATAATCCCAACCCCTAAGGGGTTTTGGGGTTTTGAATAATGGTAAGAATGAAACAAGACAACCAGTAAAGAATAATCTTGCCTTTTATCCGTTATTAAAACACCTGAGTTAATCATAAGCTCTGAGTCCTTCATTTCAATACAGTCGTAAATGTTCTTATCTAAAATTATAATTAGCTAAAAAAGATGGATTACTGTTAAATCTTTCAGGATTATGGAGAATGTATAGTTTATCATTTATTTTAGAATCAAAGATTTTAGTATTCCGATATGTTCCAGAGTTGCTCATTCCTTTACTTAATAAGATGATTTGCAAGCTACTGTTATAAAATCCAAACTCATAGTTATGATATATCTAATTCCATAACTGCTAGAATACTTTAATTCTTACATGAATAACTTTCTTAGAATTATTGACAGGTTCTTTTTATATCATGAATGAAGACATTTGCTCAAAAAAGATTTTTCAGATCGTCATCA
>ARYC01003465.1:0-47154 GCA_000711775.1 Oxytricha trifallax
TAAAAGACACATGCAAAAGCATAATTTAAGCGAGTTTTTAATGTAAGATTAAGAGACTTAAAAACTTAAACCAGCCAAGAGAAAGTCTAAGACTTTTGAATTTTTAAGAGAGTAGTAAGAAAAGCTCAAAAGGCAGAAACGATATGAGTCAATGAATCAACCTGCAGGCAATACATTTTTAGAATGCTTCTAAGAGAGAGCTATGTATATCCCTGCATTAAATGCTGTTGATCTTAGCAGTTGTATAGAAAACTACTTGAATATAAACGTGCTTAGCAAGGCAAAACTTATAGTAGTCGACGAGTTTGCATACAAGGTATATCCTTTCAGCTATCTCATTAAGAATGAACAGTATTAAAATAAGTTTGCTAACGAATATATCGTTCTTAGAGAAGCTTAAAAAAGAGATTGCAAGAACTTGCTTAGCTAGACGGTGTTATTTTAGGCTTTGGGTTCATTCACTAAGGCTTAAGAAATATGAAATGACTCTAAGAGACTATCTATATCAAAACAGATATCCGGATGACTTGAATGATATACTTAGATATGATTAAGGGTGTCTAGGAGTTGCATGAACTTGGATATGTTCATAGAGATCTAAACCCTGAAAATGTGATGCTCAACTTCTGTCCTTTAGAAGTGGTAGTTATCGATTTCAATAGAGCCTTAAGATAAGAGATTTTAACATTAGCAAAGGTCCTTGGGACACCAGGATACTTCCCAATCATAGAGAAGTGGACAAATGGCTCTGTTTAGTGGATGTATGGGCAGTTGCTGCTATTATATTAGAAAGTGACATGGAAAGAATGTCTTACTTTGGTACTAAGCATGAAAAACAATCAATTAGCTTAGCTTAGAAGCATATAAAGTAAGAAGATGTCTGCGAAGAAATAAAAAGCATAGTAGAGATGATTATCGTGAGAGCTCCTTCATATCCTAGATAATCCTTAGATGACATACTTGAGCCACTATAGAGAGCAAGATTCATAAGATACAACAAAGACAAGCAGATTAAATTTGTTTGAATTAAGTACTCTAATACTCATTAAATATTCATTAAATTCGCATAAAAACTGTGTTTTCTCTACTAACCCCAATAAGACCCCAACTATACCCTACAAATCAAAGCACTTATAAACCTCACTAAGGGGTTTTGGGGTTTTGAATTGTTATGAAGCTATACTACCAGCATTAATGAAAACTTAATGGGCTTTTTCTATTAAGATGGATATTTAAGAACTTACTGCAAAGAGTTTAGTGTCCAAAATCTCAATAACAAGTTCATTCATTTAACGAATGACGCTATCCAGAAATACTCATACGATTATGGAAAATTCGAAAATGCCAATAAGCTGTCTTATTAGGACTTTGATAAGTAATTTGAAAACAATGGGGACTTTGATTTGAGATTTTACAGAGATCATCAAATTCGTGGAGTGATAAGAGACTCATTTAATGCAGTTGCTTCTAAGATTGATAGGAAATACGATTAAATACTTTCGAGCTGTTTGGCTATGATTTCATGATTACTAACAATTCGAATTGAAACTCATTGAAGCTAACACCAATCCAAGCATTGAAATTTGCTGTCCACTTCTAGCCAGGATTATCCCCAACCTTATAGATTCCTCATTTAAAATCGCTATTGACCCCTTGTTTCCACCTCCAAGTAATAAGAAGAATTCTAATGATTGGGGCAGCGGAAATGAGATACTAAACGAAATCAAGTTTGAGCTAGTGTTTTAAAATACTTAATAATGAATAGGTTGATACTTTTAAATTTCTAAATAAAATTAAGGCAATTACAAAATCTCTTATTCTTAATTGATATAATAACTATTTTGAATCATGAACTTTAATTTAGAATTTTATTTTCTTTATCTAGCTTTCTATCTCTTAGGTATATTTTAGCTAAATTTTCATTTTATATAATTTATTTATTAAAAATTAATATTTTAGCTTGATAAAGTTTATTTAATTGTTTAATTAGGTTCATAGTCACAATTGAATTTACACCCTCTATTTATTATAAATATTCTTGTAAAATATCAAACTTAATACTTCACAGTTAGAGATTTGCACTTTTTTAAGAAAAATTCTTCTAATACTGAATTAAGCTTCAATGATCTATCAAATTTATCAATAATCCAGTGTCAAGATATTAAGAGTTTCTTAAATCATATGAATTTCTTTTGATAAGTTGAATATTAAAATTTAATTTGATTTTCTTTTGGATATAAATTTTTATCATTCGAAAACTAAAATTATATGTATTTATTGATTATTAAATTTGATTGATACTAAAAGGAACGTGATTAGATGAACCTAGTCCCCGACCAGAAGTCACTCAATCTAGGCGCCCCTCTTGTTAGAGATAAGACAGCCGACTCTCTCAAAGACTTAGCACAGTACAGCTAAGCAGAACTTGGACAAGACTCAGACTATTGGGAAACTTATAGCGAAGCATCAGATGGCTACTCATCCGACTCAAACTCAGAACTCGAGTTTAACAACTCGTACAAGAAACTTGACAACTTCAACGTCAAATATTAACAAGGAAGACCTAACCATCAACAACACCCTTCGACTGGTATGGAGCACAACCAAGAAACCAAAGAATCTCTAAAGAAGAAAATAGCTACTTAAATCACCCAACACTACACTGGAACGGACATAACTGGTTTTGTTCCAACTTAACCAAATTTTTCGTTCAAGGACTCCACCTATAATTAAGGGCAAAAATTCTAACAAATCTTCAATAGCTTGCTACCTTAAAAACATACAAACCTCCTTTTGGCAAAAGGAAAAAGGATTAAGAATTAACCCCCCCCCCCGAAGGAAATAAGTACAAACAAAATACTTCTTAAAACAACACCCAGAAACCCCTTCAACAAAATCCCAACTAATGGGACTTCAGAACTAGAACCTCCAATCAAAAGGAGCAAAAAGGAGAGACTCAAAAGAAGCCATCATTCTTTAACTCCAAAATCCACTCCTAACTAGTTCAGAATTAACAATATTCTCAAGGTACTATTTAATAGTAAAATTTTTCTACTAAATAGACTAACTAACTAACTTATAAAGGAATCAATTCCAATTCAAGACAAGATATGCGAAGATTCACCCAAAAACATAAGCATGATTCCTTAATAACAAAATATCGAAAAAGATAAGATACAGAGAGAATCACCCAAAAATTTACTCAATAGGGAAAACAATACTAAATAGGCTACTATCATCAGATCAGAAACTGCCCAGATTCTGATCAACGAAGAACATAAAGAGAAACCTAAATAGATAGAAGGGTAATACATTATTAATCAAGATGTCTATACACAACCTAAAGAAGTTTAAACTAAATTCTTACTAAGTTAATTCTAAAATTTCGATCCTAACGATATAAGATTTAAGCTTCTTTAAAGACTTATAACAGCCCATGACAAAAACAAGTTCCATAACTTTGAACCTTGGGAAATCCAATTGATTAATTAACTTAGTCCCCTATATTAAGGGGAGATTGAATTAAGAAGTATACAAGAGAGAGAATTTCTTACCAACACTCTATTTAATAGTAATTTTGAAGAATACTTCGTTGGAGAGCAATCCAAAAATCCTAAACAACCACAAGTAAATGTCAGAAAGAGACAAAGAAAAGAACAGAAAAAGAAAAGAAAATAGAGTGGCACAGGAGATTGACAGAGAAGACAAAGAAAGTTTTGTGAATTAAGTTAAAGTCCAAAGTTAACTAAATACACAAACAATAACTAATAATCAAAAGGGCTAGTCCCTTATATATATTGAAAAAATATTAAGGATCGGGGGTCCTCAGAGACCTCAATGTGATCATATTATTATTATTATTATTATTATTATTTATTATTATTATTATTATTATTATTATTATTATTATTATTATTATTATTATTATTATTATTATTATTATTATTATTATTATTATATGTATTTATTTTACTTTGATTTAAATTGAATATTTATCCCAAACCAAATACTTTATTGTTTTGTTAAATATAGAGAAATTTCATATTTAGCAGAAATATTTTTTAATTGATGATTTCTTTACAAGAACTAAGAAGCGTATTCATAACCCCGAAATTATTTATGAGTTTCATAAGTGTTTTGATTGATGAGAGTATTGTTGAGGATTCGGGTTAATTGAGATAGGATTAATTACTTCCCCCTTTTTAAGAATAAGAAAATTTTATATGATAAATATATTTCTACTCAACTTATAAGTTCTCATTTTAACCAACATGTTAAAAAATTTCATTTTAAAAAGAAAACTTAGAGTGTCATTTTTTTCTGTTTTGCTATTTTTTCAAAAGTTATCACTTTTACTGATATTATTATAAGATTCTATGATTTCATTAATTCAAAAATCTGTCATTTATGCACATATATATTTTTTATTTTCTTTATATTTGCATTTTTAAAATATAAATTTAATACTTTCCTTTCTTTTAGCATGCGTTCTTTAATAACATATTATTTGTCTGATATAAAAATATTTGGTAACTTAACTTAAAATTGATTAAAAAATATGCATAAAATGAGTGATTCTAAGGTGTTTGATAGATCCAATTATGTCAAGTTTTAGTTTCAAAATAATTATAGATAGAGAGATACAACTTGAAATTTTGTATTTAATTTCACTTCAATTTAGACTCCTTTTAAATTTTGTCATTTTATAAGAGGTTAATTCTATTTAAGCATTAATGGAGAAACTTTGCAAAAACTGTAACAAGTTTCAAAGATGGATTTCCATTTTAGTAAATTAAACTCTATTTATTAGTACTAAATTTGCTTAAACCTAATTATTGTCGGTACTAATCAAAACTTAATTAGCACTTAGTTATAATTTATTGACGTTTTAATGGAAAAGTTCGAATCTTGTTCTTAATATAATTTTACCATGTAATAAAATTTTTAAATTATATTGGTACCAAAATCATTTAAAAATGGAGTCTTATGAAATTATAAGAAGTAGTTCTCATAAAATCTATCTAGTTTGATAAATTAAGAAAAGCAAACAATAATTATTTGGATTTTGTTAGTGAAATTACTTCTACATATCATTTATATAGATGTAGATAAAAGAAAATTAAAAAGTAATTAAAGTTTAATCAATGGAAATAATTAGTTATATTGGGGTATCCCATCCAAAACTAGAGCTTATTTGACCCCACCTCCAAAACTAGAACTTTTTACACAAATCTGGAACAAATCCTGAACATTTAAAAATAAGCCGTGATAAAAACATTTATAGAATTCAATGACCACTGGCTCATATAATTCCTTTATCCTTAATAACAATTAAAAAATAAAATTTCAAAAATAATTAAGGGTGAGTAAACTTAAATGTATTTAAAAATGGACAAGATAATGAATTTTTAGTAATATTTAAATTCAAGGATCTTTGATCTCAACTAATTATTTTTGGAGATTAATTATTTTATTGTTATCCAGGATATCCAAATTATATGGGCCTGTGTCAATGAATTCTGTAAATAATTTTTTCACGGCTTTTTTTTAACATTTTCAAAATTTATTCCAGATTTGTAAAAAAAATCCAGTTTTGTAGGGGGATCTAAAAGAGTTCCAGTTTTGGAGGGGGTATCCATGTATTGAATCTAACAAATAAAGTGAAATTAATAGAAAAGAAACCCTAATCCTCAATCATTACCCTATCAATCAAGACACATATAAAACTCATTAAAGGGTTTTGGGGTTTTGATTATAAAAACAAAGAATTAAAAATCGTATTTGTGTTTTTTAGAAAATTATAATTACCTATTATGAAGTTAGGAAAAATTTACTTGAAATAAAATTGTAATAAAGGGGTTTTAGGCAGCAAATTAGTAAAAAAATAGTTTGAAAATATAAACTTGAGTTATACCAAATATTTTTCGTAATGTAAAGAATTGGAATACGATTTTTAAAATATACATTTTTTACAAGTTTAAGAAGAATTTAAAATGAAAAAATCTTTTGCTTTATTTTGACACTATTAACTCTACATATTAAATTAAGTTCTTTAGAAATTAGAATCAGTTTAAACTATTAATAAATAATGATAATTAATAAATGATTTAGTTTGATTTGATTTATCATAAGTAGAAAGAATTTTTTAATAAGAGCTCTAAATTTTTACCTTTTCAAATCTTGTCTTTGACTTATGTCATTGAAAATGGCTTGAATGATGTTGAATTCGATAAATTCGAGCAACAGTTTTATGATTTTGCTAAGCAAGAGGGAGTCGAAATCATTTGAATTATCAAACCTGGTGAAGATACCAACCGAGGAAGTGGAATCATAGTCTCAAAAGATTTCAATGAGATTAAATAGTTGGTTAGAGACAAAGCTTCCAGAGGAATCGACAAAATAGTATCCTGCAAAAATACATTGAGAACCCCCTCCTCATAAACAAGAGGAAGTTTGACATAAGGTATTATGGCTTGCTAACTAGCATAAATGGAAACTTAATCGACTTCTTCTATTAAGATGGGTATTTAAGAACTTCCTGCAAGGAGTTTAGTGTCTAAAATCTATATAAAAAGTTCATTAATTTAACGAATGACGCTATTCAGAAATACTCTAACGATTATGGAAAATTCGAAAATCCCAATAAGCTGTCTTACTAGGATTTTTATAAGTACAATAAAAACAATGGGAGTTTGATTTTAGATTTAACAGAGACTTCTTGCCTCAAATTCGTGTAGTGATAAGAGACTCATTTAATGCAGTGGCTTCTAAGATCGATTAGGAGAGGCGATTAAATACTTTCGAACTGTTTGGCTATGATTTCATGATTACTGACGATTTCGAATTGAAACTAATTGAAGCTAACACCAATCCAAGCATTGAGATTTGCTATCCACTTCTCGCCAGAATTATCCCTAACCTTATAGATTATGCATTTAAAATCGCTATTGACCCCTTGTTTCTACCTTTAGATAATATGAAATATATTAATGCATGGGGTAGCGAGAATAAATATTAAACGAGAAAAAGTATGAATTAATTGTTTAAAATACATTAAAAGGATCAGGTTAATATATTTAAAAAATAAAGTTTAATTAGCTCAATAAGTCCTTCCTTTATTAATAATTTATAAATTTAAAGATTGAGTTTCATGTTTTTTTATTAATAATTTTATTATCTTTGTAGTTCTCTCAATATCTTTTGTGAATTCCAGTAAAATTCTGTCATTATTTTAATTATGATTTTGTATTAATTAAACTGAGATGTTTTAGTTTTTGTAATAGCAATTTAGTTATTCAATTAGGCTCATTGTCATAATTTAATTAATTTCCTTAGTCTATTTTAAATAATTCTTTTTAAAGAATACCAAACTTGATACTTAAACAGTTAGGGACTTGCACTTTATTTAGAAAAGTTCATCTAATAATGAATAAAGTTTAACTGTATTGTCAATTTTTGCAATAATTTCAGTATCTCGATATTATGATTCTCTTAAATTATATTAATTTCTTTTTATAAGTTTGCTATTGAGATTTAATTTGATTTTCTCCAAACTCTTAAAGCTTTACTTTCTAAAACTAAAAGTAAATAAATTTGCTTAACTATAATCTAAGTTATATACTTTTACCAAATTATAAATGCCATCGTTTTTTAAATAAGAGAAATATTTCAAATTACCCAGGAATTTAATTTTGTCAATTATTTCTTAAACACAATAACTAAGAAGCGTATTTTTCATTTTAAGAACTTAAAGATTATCTAAGCTGGCAAGCATTCTTGAATCAATAAAAATGCAATTATTAATCCTTAATTCTTTTAATTTTAGGAATGGTTTAAAAGCTGGCTATGTCAGATAATCTCTAAAATTACGATAATCTTTATTTAATTCTTTTAACTAATGCCCGATAAAAGAGTCTTTCAAATTAACTATGGGAAACAAATTCAAAAGTGGGTAGATATCTTAATCTGAAAAGGTGAATTCTGATTTGATTACTGATAATTTATTGAACTTGATAGTCTTGTATAATAGATTTTGCTTAATTTTTAATTTTTCTGTATTTTGGCATTAAACAAATTCTACATTTATTTCTGGTTCATCATTTTAATAAGAGTGATTGTCTATTTATTATAAAAAATGTAAGAATTTGTCTATTTAGCTTTCTAATATAAGTAATCTAAAATTGATGGTATAGTATGGAGAAAAATCTCTTAAGTTTTTGTAATCTATTCTATTGCATAAATATTTTGGATATATGTGAAATTGCTCATTTTGTTTTTATCTGTAATTTCTTGAAAAGGGTATACCTTGCTATTCTGATTTGTTTAATAAAATCATAATTTGATAACTTTCATTTAAACTTAAGTATGAGTAGATCATAAGTCTTATATTCTTAGTCAAACTTTTTTGAGATTAATCACTAAATTTAATCTATCTTAAAAAATCGTCAAAGTATTAATTGGTTGGTGGAATAACTACAGAAATTTAACTTTAAAGTTCTTGATATAAAACTTACATATTTAATTCATTAAAGTATTAAATATGTTGGTCATTTGTTGATGGGCATAATTAGAAGCATTGCAAAATTCTAGATAGCATTTTATTTTATTTTATATTATTTTAACGTTATAATATACACTTATTTAAGCTTCTATAATTTAAATATTTGCTTTATTGAATGAAATAAAAAATTGAAACATTTGACAAGATAAAAATTATTTTTTTAAAAGTTGAATTTTTATGATTAAGAATAGTTTTAATTTATCAACAGAGCTAAATAATTTAAAGATAAAACTTTTTATCTTTTTTAATTTATTATTTAGTTAAACTTATTTTACTCATTATGAATTTGATTAGTAAAATAAGAATATATTCAAAAATTAACAGTTTTAAATATCAAATTAGTTAGAAAATACATGCTCATTTTAATTGCAGTTTTTCTTTAATATAAGTTGCTTTAAATATCCATTTAACGATATTCTAATCAAGGGGTTTTAGGAAACGAATCAGAATCAAATTTATTTAAGTAATATCAAAGATTTGTCACTCATTATGAAATATTAAATTCTTGTACAAAAATAAAATGTTTATGCAATAAATTTCCTAAAAGTGATTCTTTTAAATAATAATTTTTTTTTTTAGATTTCAAGAAATAAAATCAATGTAAACTATTATAAAAAAATGATAATAATAAAAAGATAATATCATATCATAAATATAAATAACTTTAAATAGCTCTTAAAATATTTACCCCTTTAATATTTTGCATTTGACTTAAGTTATTGAGAATGGATTAAATGATGTAGAATTTGATAAATTCGAGCAACAATTTTATGTTTTTGCTTACCAAGAGGGAGTCGAGAACATTTGGATCATCAAATCTGGTGAAGATACTAATCGAGGAAGTGGAATCATAGTCTCAAAAATTTTAATTAAATTAAGTAGTTGGTCAGAGACAAAGCTTCAAGAAGAGTAGACAAAACAGCTATCCTTAAGAAATACATTGAGAACCCCCTCCTCATAAACAAGAGGAAGTTTGATATAAAGTATTATGGCTTGCTTACAAGCATTAATGGAAACTTAATGGGCTTCTTCTATTAAGATGGTTATTTAAGAACTTCCTGCAAGGAGTTTAGTGTGCAAAATCTCAATAACAAGTTCATTCATCTAACGAATGACGCTATTCAGAAATACTCAAACGATTATGGAAAATTCGAAAATGCCAATAATCTGACTTACTATAATTTTGATAAGTATTTTGAAAATAATGGGGACTTTAATTTGAGATTTAACAGATATTTCTTGCTTCAAATTCGTGGAGTGATAAGAGATTTATTTAATGCAGTTGTTTCTAAGATCGATTAGGAGAGACGATTAAATACTTTCGAACTGTTTGGCTATGATTTCATGATTACTGACGATTTTGAATTGAAACTCATTGAAGCTAACACCAATCCAAGCATTGAATTATACTGTCCACTTCTCGCTAGAATTATCCCCAACCTAATAGATTCCGCATTTAAAATCGCTATTGACTCCTTGTTTCCACCTCCAAGTAATAAGTAAAATTCTAGTGCTTGGGGAAGCATAATGAAATATTTAATTATTAAATAGTTTAAATTGCTATTTTATAATAAATATCTTTAATTAATTATTTCATCAAAAATAAATAACATAAATGATACTTATTCTAAGCAAATAATCCACTAATTTTGAGTATATGCAAAATCTTTTTTATCGAATTCCATTTCATTTAAGTAAATTCAAATTAATTTTATCATTATTAAAATATTTTCATAATATTTGAACTATAAATATAGAACTTTGGAATCTCGATTTAAAATATTATGAATCATGCGAATTTAAAATTTTATTTCATTATGAAGAAATAAATTATTTTAAAAATAAGTTATTTATATTTTCATTTTACTAACCTCTATAAAAAATATTTTTAATAATTTAAATTTCAGTTTCCTTTTAAAACTTAGAATTTAATTTTTTTATATTTAAAATTAAATTAACTCAATAAAATAGTTTCTTCTATGTTCCAATAATTTGTAACTCAAGACTTTCAAAATTTGTAATTTGAACATTTATCTTTCTGACTTAGTCAATAATTTATTTTGTAAACTCTAGCTAGATTTTTACATACCTTTTTTAATTATAATTCTTAACCAGCCTAACAGAAATATTCTGATCTTTATAATAGTCATTTAACAAGTCAATCATACTCATTGTCATTAATTAATCAATTTCCTATATTTGACTAAGATATTTTTAATTGAAGTAAGTCACATGTGATGCCTAAATAGTAAGAGATTTGCAATTAATTTTGAAAAGTTTTTCTAGAACATCGGAGAGGGGCAATTAGCTCTCAAATCTGATAATAATATCTGCGTCTGGAAAGTTCTCATTTTCTTCTATTTCCAAATAATCAATTCTGAATGTATAGTAAGGAATACTAATTTATAATTTCTACAAACTCTTTAAATTTGTATTTGAAAAATCAAATTCAAACTAACGTACATAATCTATGTCTTCTCTAAACCTTTTTTGATATATATTGTAATCATTCTATTAGATAGATTTGAGAAATGTTAAATTTTTCAAGAAATTCTTTTAATTTATAATTTTTTCACATTGATAGCTTAATAGCGTATCCCTCATTCTAAGAACTTGAACATTTTCTAAACTAGCAAGCATTCTTGAATCAATAAATACACAATTATACATTCTTAATTCTTTTATTTGATTGTATAGCTTGAAAGATGGTTGCAATAGATAATCGGAACTAGTTTAGAAATCCTTTAATTAGTCCTTATACACTAAGCCAATTTTAGAATCTTTCAAATAAACAATTGTGAATAAGCTCAAAAGTGGATAAAGATCAGATTCTGAAAACGTGAACTCTGAATTTATAAATGATAAATAGTTGAATTTGACTCTGCTAAATTAAACTTGATCACTTAATTTAAATTTTTCAGAATCGTTAAAGAAATTGAATTATATACTCAAGTGAAATTGTTATTTTTCAATTCAATCTAAAATTTTAATTAATTTTAAGAAATTATCTATTTCCTTTTGACTTATTTTTTTTCTGAAAACTACAGTATAATTTAATGAAAATTTTCTTAACATTTCGTAATCTATTCCATCACAAATGTACTTTGAATTGATATAAAGCTGTTCATTTTTTTTATATCTGTAATTTCTGTAGTATAAAATAGCTTATTACTCTGATTTCTGCATTAACATTAAAATTTGATAACTTTTATTTAGATTCAAGAACGAGTAAATTATTAATCTAAGATTCATTGACAAGATATTTCGAGATTTTTTCATTTTTTTACAATTTTGTATTTAATCTTAAGAGTTTCTAACTACACTGTGTGTACATTTGAATAAATTTTTATTTTTGCATATTTATTATTATTTTTTATTATCTTTTGTTTATCGACAAGATTTGAAAAACCCAAAAATATTTTAAAACATTTAAATTTAATTAATATACTTTAAATTATTTGCAGTTATAACAATTAAGTGAACCTCTTTTTAAATATTTAAACTCTTGAACTAAACTTTGAAATTTTTTTTAATTATTTCAAATATGGATTTTTACAAAAATTTAATTTTTGATTTTTTATTTTATATAATTAATTATCTCTATTAATAAAGTAAATGAAGTTTACATCAATGACCATTTAATTTTATAATTGAATATATTTATAATATAGAAAATCAATAATTTATTTAACTAATTTTGACATTTATTAATTAAAATTATGCTACAAAAATAGAAGGAAATACTATTTGATGAAATTTATCCAAACTTATTTAACAACATAAATAATTAAAGTAAATTGTTGGCATCTTAAGATAACATAGTTGATTTTAAATTTATTTTTTATTTATATTTGTCAAATGCTGAAGTAAATTGCAAGAATTTAATATTTAAATTAAAATAATCATTAATAATGAAACAAAAATTTCATGTAATTGATAATATGTTCAATTATCATTTTTTTATTGATAAAATACAAAAGAAAAATATTAAATTGATGATCTTTAATACAAATAGAATAATATTTATTTAGAATTTTCACGAATTTATTAAGCACTTAAGTAGTATTGAATTATACTCACTGCTATTTTAAAATAAGAATATTGTACTCTACATTTAATAAAAACATTCTAACTATACGATGACTATAGCTAAGAGATGAGCTCTTTAATTCTCTTGTTCTTCATATTCATAACCATAGCTTGCCCATCTTAGCTAGATTGTTAACAACATGGAAATCGTTTCCTCTACAAATCTAAATCTTGTCGCAACAACCTTTTCACTAGAAATTATAGTACCGGCATGTCCCACTCATATACCTAAGTAAATATGTTGGATAGGGACAAAGTTGATAATTAAAAAAATTCTGTGAGACTAATCATTATTTACCTCTTCCTCTGTTTCACCAATTTAAAAAATCATGATGATTCCTTAGGTATCTAAGTCAACCACCTAAAATAATTGAAACTTCACAGTCGATATATTTCTAATACTCAGCTAAAGTGCCGTAAATGGGAAACTTAATTTAGTGCTAGCTAGTTCTCTTGCAAAACAAACCAGCTTCTATCATTGTTTCTTAGATAATTAATTATTGATTGTGGATTTCAACCTATAATAATATTTTTAATTATATACATATATTTAGAAGGAAACTCCTTTGGAATTAAAGATAAAATATCATATTTTAATTTACTTACGTGGTGACTAATCATACATTAATATATAACCTTGAATACATACCTGTAAATAATTACGATTTATTTTGAGGTGCATAGGCATCACTCTTGATGAAGGATTAAATTGAAGAAATGCTTTTTTTTGTAACTTGCAATCTTTTGACTGGAATAAAATTGATAGCATAATTATTTAAATAATTTTAAAAATCTTTTAGTCAAGAGAATATAATTAATTACATAATATAAAATTATTGAGAATTATAAATAAATAGCATTCGATCTGTATTAAATATTCTCATTTTTAAATTTCTTTGTATTTTATCAATAAATCTTTATATAGCAGAATAAATAACATAAGTTTCTAAATCAGAATCCTCGCTCGTTAGTACCTCCAAGAATTGTTATTGTTTATATTTTGAGTTTTTAGTCTAATACCTCTATATTACTATGACTCTTATACTAAGAATTTTAGTTAAAAGTATTGGAGATAAACACTGCCTAGTAAGTAAATAATAAACTAAATTTTTTAAAAAAATTAGCTCCAATAATTAAATTATAAAAAAAACTTTAGTCATTGCTGTAAAATGGTAGAAAGAAATCAATCAAACTCTTGATATGATTCACAAAATTGTTAGAGATTCTATTTAAATATTGAAAATTGGCGATAGACAAATCAGAGAAAGCTCTGTAGTCAAAAGATAATTGAGCCCAAAACTTCAAATATTATAATTAAAAATTGCAGTTAAAATTATTTAAAAGGAGCTATGAAATAATTTTAGCAATATTACTTTAGTTACAAATTTAGCATAGAAAGAGCAAGAAATTTAAAAACAGAAAATATGTTAGAATTTCATTAATGAATTAAATATACATTGTAAATAAAACATCTATAAATTCAAAAATATGCATAATTATATATGTAAATATATAGTCATAATAATATATAATTATTAATGTTTAATGTTTATTGAGCGACGAGCCTGGAGCACTAATCGGTGCGGAGTCTGATGTAGTAGGAATGCGAGGGACATGGCCCCCTGGACTAAGCTACTGTAACTCAACTGTGCAGACTAAGGTAGCTCCGAAGAGTCAGGTGTTCAACTACTAGGTACTACTAACTACAGCTAAGAGAGCTATCACAGTCACAAATGAAGGCGCAACAATCTTGAAATCTATTCATGTTGATAACCCAGTTGCTAAGATCCTCATTGATATCTCTAAGTGTCAAGATGAAGAAAAAAATATATTAGTAACACCGACCCAACTAGTGAGCACAGGAGTACCCTCTACCTACTGAATACGGGTTAGATACTAGAGGTCCAGAAAAATTCCGTAGACAAAAAATAAAATAATCAAACTAACTAACCACTGTTCAAACAGTTCGAAATTTGTATGCTCAATAAACATTAAACATTAATAATGATTACCTCTAGTTTGGGGTATTTAATATTAGAGATCAATTTTGATTTCTTTTTTTATTTCTCCCATAATTCACAATTCACTAATAATATATAGAAAATAAAAGCTAGAATATTTAGATCTCATTAAAAAAATAGCTGAAAATTGGAGTTCACCTGCTATTAATATTAATAAAGATTCAACTGTAATGATACATTGATCGTAAGATACATTGATCGTAAGAATTATAAAAAGTTATAGGCCTCAACAGAATCCATAATTTTATGTGAATTTACTTTAAGGGGTTTGGTGTCGTTTCATGAGTCACCTATAAAAAATGATTGAAAAGGATTGGGAAACTCATTCACTGCTATTCCTATTTAATACGAAGTAGCGAAAAAGATTGTCAAATTTAAGCAAGATTCACCTTAAAATTGAAAAGTATTTGCCCTATTCTTACTATGTAAATTAAGATAAATTAGTATCTGATCAAATATCTTTTTAATTAGTTTTATTCATTTATCTAATCATTAAAATACTAATATAAAATAATTTTATTTTTATTAATCTATTTTAAGAGTTGCCTCTTTTCATTGATATTTATTCATTACATGCTTGATTATTTTAAGAAATTTATTTATAAATTCACAATAAAGATTAGCTTATATATTAAACATTTTTTAAAAAAAGTTTAGACAATTTTTTAATATTTTATTAAATTATCTTATTGTTTTAATATGAAATTTATCAAGATTTTACATATCTATATTCGAAAATCACTATTACTTTTAATTTTAAATGATAGAGACTTATGATCTCTATCATATCTCTGTTTTAATAAAAATAATTATTGTAGGAATACATTTGATTTGGGAAAATTATTATAAAATAAATAAATATGAATCTAAATTATTGGCAGTTAACTTTCTGGAAACCTAGACAATATAGTACTTGTTCGATAGAGAATTCTAATCAACTGGACTTTGCTACTGGCGGTACCCCTCTATCGCATTCCTGAAGCGAGATAAATTGATTTTAATTTTGGAATTAAATTCAACTAAACAAATGACCCAAAATTAAAATCAATTTATCTCGCTTCAGGAATGCGATAGAGGGGGACCGCCAGTAGCAAAGTCCAGTTGATTTTGAATTCTCTATCGAACAAGTTCTATATTGTCTAGGTTTCAAGAAAGTTAACTGCCAATAATTTAGATTCATATTTATTTATTTTAAAATAATTTTCCCAAATCAAATGTATTCTTACAATATCAATAAAATTTAAAGAGATATTTTCATTAGTACATTAAAAATTATAGATTACTTTTCTAAAATTAAAAATAATATACATATAATTAAATTCAGTATTTATTTTGTTATTAGACTAAAAAACATAGATTTTTAAGGATATACTTTGATAAAATAGTTTATTTTTGTAAATAAATTAAAAAATCAACTTTGATAATTCTAGATTTTTATAATTAATAAATATATACATCTAGGTACTCTAGATCAAATTTTTATATATAAACGTGATTTCCGGTTGAGTACCTTCATTTTATGATTAAAAATAATTAATCATTAAATAATTTAACATAAGTTTTTAAAGAATCAAAACCCCAAAATCTCTTAGTGAGGTTTATAAGTGCTTTGATTTGTAGGGTGTAGTTGGGGTCTTATTGGGGTTAGTAGAGAAAACGCAGGTTTTATATGAATTTAATGAATATTTAAAGAGTATTAGTGAACTTAATTCAAACAAATTTTATCTGCTTAACTTTGTGATACCTCTTGAATCTAGCAGTCTGTAGTTGTTCTAGTATATCATCTAATGATTATCCTGGATATGCTGGAGCTTTTACGATTACAATCTCAACTATCTTCTTAATTTAATTGCATATTTCGTCTTGTTTAATATGTTTAGCAGCCAAACTTATTGATTATTTCTCATGTTTTGTTCAAAAGTATGACATACTTTCCATATCGCACTCTAAGATAAATGCAGCTACCGCCCAAACATCCCATTATACAGAGCCATTTGTCCATTTCTCTCTTATAGGGAAGTATCCTGGAGTGCCTAAAACCTTAGCTAAAGTCACTATCTCTTGTCTTATTGCTCTGTTGAAATCTATGACTACTACTTCTAAAGGGCAGAGATTTAGCATTACATTTTCTGGCTTCAAATCTCTATGAACACACCCTAGATCATGGAGCTCTTTCACACCCTTAGTCATATCTGTGAGTATCTCATTCAATTCATCAGGATATCTATTATGGTAGAGATACTCTCTTAGAGTCATTTCAAACTTCTTGAGTCTTAACGCAATAAAACCATGACCAAGTATAACTCCGTCGAGCTTAGCTAAGTTCTTGCATTATATTTTCTAAGCCTCTCTCAGCACTATGTATTCATTTGCAAACTCATTTTAATATTGCTCGTTCTTAATGATATAATTGAATGGATATACCTTGTAAGCGAATTCATCAACAACTATAAGTTTTACCTTGTTTGGTGCGTCAATATTCAAATAGTTCTCAATAAAGCTGCTTATGTCAACTGTATTTAATGCAGGTATATACATTGCTCTCTCTCTTAAAAGCATGCTATATACATACCATTTGCTGGTTGGTTCATAGACACAAATCGCTTCTATCTCTTAAGTCTCTCCTTATGACTTAAGAGAGTTATTTTTTCTTTTAGCTGGTACAAGCTTTTAACTCTCCTCATCTTTAATCAGGAATCCGCTTAAATGATGCTTTTGCATATGCCTCTTTACTTTGGCTGAGTGAGTACAAGACTTCATGCATATTGTGCACTAATATCTACCATATACTTTATCATGCTTAAAGTATATCTTAGCTCTCCCAGAGTGTACCTCTTTGATATGCCTCTTCATGCTAGACTCAGTTGAGAAGAAATTTTAGCAGTCTTCACATTAAAATGTTTTAATTTTTTCTATTGGTTGCTGTTCCTTATCTTCCTCAACCAATTCAACTTATGTCTAAACTCCCATCTCTGCACTCTACTTCTTGTTTAAAACTTAAATTTTAATGACCTAAGCTTCAAACTCTAGAGCTCTTAGCTCAGCCTCCTTTTCAATATAAATTACTTCTGGTTTCTTGGAGGAGCCAAAGTTGAGCAATGATTAACCTGTTCCAAGAGAAATTGATTTCCGATTTAAGTTTGCCGCCATGTTTAAATTCAAATTTAAATTTCTATTATTAAGCTCTAATAACCACTCTAGTTATAGTAACTCTGTATAGGAGTTTGCACTGCAGTAATAATTGTTGATTTTGAAGTGTTAGACATCATATTTATACTAATTTTATTACTATAAATTTTATAATTTCATGCTTAATATTTTTAATATTGGTACCAGTTTCGAAAAAATTCAGGTCAGTTCTGGTGTCAATTAGGTTTTGAACCATTTTGGACCTTTTCCATTAAAACCTCATTAGTTTAAAACTAGGTACTAATTAAGTTTTGGTACTATTAAATTGGTACCAATTTAAATTAAACGGATTTAGTACCAGTATTGTAGGAATACATTCGAAATTAGGTAATTAAAATTAATTAAATTAAATTTAAATCAAGATAGTAGCAGTTAAAGTTGTCTAATTTAAACGATTTTGGGCTCATTCGATAGAGAATTAAAAATTAGCTGGACTTTATTATTTGCGGTACTATTTTATCTCATCCCTGGAGTGAGATAACTTGAGTTTAATTAAACGCATCTAAATTCATTAAATTGTACTCTCACATTAAACTCAAGTTATCTCGCTCCAAGGATGCGATAAAATAGTACCGCCAATAATAAAATCCAGCTAATTTTTAATTCTCTATCGAATGAGCCCAAAATCGTTTAAATTAGACAACTTTAACTGCCACTATTTTGATTTATATTTAATTTAATTAAAATTAATTTCCCAATTTCGAATGTATTCCTACAATACTAATTAAATTTAAACAAATTTAGTACTAATTTAATGGAACTAAATTGATAAAAATGGAGCTCCATCTCTGAAGTTTGTTACAGCTTCTGCAAACTTTCTCCACGTATCTTTGCAGGGTTGACCTCCTATAAGATGCCCATATTTAATAGTAAGTTTTTAAACAATAGGATCCAGAAGTCTATAAGTTATAATTTGAAATTCATTAATAGGAAGAGGAACAAATATGGAATCACTCAATGATCAAATAAAAAGAGTTGAGGCTCAAGAAATGATATCAAGATTCAGAAATAAGGAAGATCTCTATCGATACCTTACTTTACATGGTAAGATAACTTGATGAAGATTAACATATTATACAGTTGGTTTATTCCTTCCAACGATGGAAGGTACAAAAATTACATTCTTGAATACAATACTTTGTGAGGAGAAGAAAGCTTTTAAAAATAAAGAGATTAAACTAATCGAAATTCCCAACTACCCTGAGATTTCAGTCACTAATCTTTATGAGGATGCCATGTAAGATGAGGGAGTGGTAGTTTACCTTCCTAATAAGAAGCAACTTTCTAATAAACAACCAGAGAGGAACTTCTTCTTTGGTGTTCTTGGTACAATAAAAGGAGTATCTCAGAGAAATAATTGAAGAAGCTCATAAGAAACGATATTATATCTCTCCTGAAGACTAGAAGAAGCAAGGCATTCTAATAAGCTCAGCTTGGCTAGAGGAACTTAAGAAGCATCCTTATTTTTCAAGTAAGCTTAGACATATAACTTTGTAGGAAAATCTGGCACTGGTATATGTCTTATGAAAGAGCATGCTAAGGTTCATAGAGATAGAAGACAGCAGACAGTTCATTAAGTTAGCAAGAGACTTTATAAAGATGTTTAAAAGCCAGATGAAATGAACATAGATGCAGGAGCTGGAACTAAGAGAAGAAATATGGGCCCAGGCAAGCCATAAGAAGAGGAGAAGAAGGAGAAGCCAAACCCTTTTATGGGTTAATTTAATATGTGAATATATTCATTCGTTTAAATCTAAAACTTATTTATAAACATTCATTCTTCCCTCTCTCGCACAAATTGTTGTCTTATCTACGCTCACTCTCTTACAGCTGCTATGAATTAAGTCTTCTGTATCGATGGGCAAGTCATGCATAAGATGATACAGTAGCAGCTTCTTGTAATGAGTCTTGATTTAACTCCAGTAGAATTAAATTCCATTAAATTATGGGCTATAAGGAACGTTGTATACAGGAGTTATGTTTAGCTCTTCATAAGCTTTCTTAGACTCCTTAGTCTTATGAACTGAGAGGTTATCAACAAACAGGATGATCTCTTGGTTACTATACTTCTCTCTGAGCTTATGTAGGAACTCTATATACTACTCTCGCTTAATAGAGCGAGGGTGAATAACATAACTCTCTAGGCCTGAATCTTCACTTATACCAGCTAAAATTGCATGGGTGACTACCTTCACTTTTTAATCATAGACTTCTATATTATCATACTTCTTATACCAAGACTTATTAATAAAGGTGTTGAAGGTGAATACAGCTTCATCAGCGTGTATGAACTTGATGTTATTAGTAATAGCTCTCTGCATTTAATCATATATATAGTTTAAATTATTACTATAAAATGGCACTGTAAAATCAATCACTCTCTTCACTCTGTTGACAGTCTTGAATGTAATGCCATTTCTTCTATAAATATTAGCTATAGTCTAAGGAGAGATACGCATGTCAGGAAACTTACGATGAAACATGACACCTCGTTAGTCAAGAGGAAAGTGAGCCCAATACTTTAAAGTCTTAGAGTCACAGAGGTAGACAATATGGGTCTGAGTGAACTTTTATTTTCTTACTGGATGTTTTCACGTACCAGAATTAAAATGCTAAACAGCTAACATGCAGTGATATCTAACAGTTGAGGCACTCTTGCGTAGGAGTCTTGCTATGGCTGTATAATTCAGCACTGGTTTGACTTAGTCTATACTAATACTTGTACCATACCTAAGCTTAAGCAGTAAATCTAAATATTTTTCATTATAAATAAATATACCCTAAATTTCGATAATTTCTATTTCTCATTTTGCAATATGACCTAATTTCTCTACTAACCACAATAAGATCCCAACTATACCCTACAAATCAAAGGACTTATAAAACTCACTAAGGGGTTTTGGGGTTTTGAATGCATTAAATAATTATGAATTATATTGTAAAATTATAACTAAAATATTATTAATAAAAAAGCAGCATAATTTTAAGTTTTTTATATTAAATAATAAATTTACTAAGAATATTATATATCATTTTTTTTTAATTTAATGCAGTCTTTGTAAGAACATATGCTATTTTTTTAATTATTATTTATTTTTAATTAATAATTAAGGTACTCTACCGAAAATCATGTTTATATATAAAAATTTGCGCTAGAGTACCTAAATTTATGCATTATTTAATTATTAAAATTTAGCATTAACAAAGTTGATTAAATTTATATATTTAACATAATTAATCTAATTTTAAAAAAGGAAATACAAATTATTAAAAGTAGTTACTTATTTGGATCTCAAAATAATTCCTTATTCAAAAAAGGTTTTTGGAATTTTTATCAATCAAATGATATTTACATATTTAAAATATCCTTCCTTTGACTAAATAATTGAAAATGGCTTAAATGATGTAGAATTCGATAAATTTCAACAACAGTTTCATGTTTTTGCTTTTCAAGAGGGAGACAAAAACATTTGGATCATTAAACCTGGTGAAAATACCAATCGAGGAAGTGGAATCATAGTCTCAAAAGATTTTAATGAGATTAAGTAGCTAGTTAAGACAAAGCTTCCAGAGAAGTCGATAAAACAGCTATCCTGCAAAAATACATTGAGAATCCCCTCCTCATAAATAAGAGGAAGTTTGATATAAGGTGTTATGGATTGCTTACCAGCATTAATGTAAAATTAATGGGCTTCTTCTATTAAGATGGGTATTTGAGAACTTCCTGCAATGAGTTTAGCGTCAAAAATTTCAATAACAAGTTCATTCATTTAACGAATGAAGCTATTCAGAAATACTTAGACGATTATAAAAATTCGAAAATGCCAATAAGCTGTCTTACTAGGATTTTGATAAGTACTTTGAAAACAATTGGTACTTTGATTTAAGATTTAACCGAGATTTCTTGCCTCAAATTCTTGGAGTGATAAGAGACTCATTTAATACAGTTGCTTTTAAGATCGATTAGGAGACACTATAAAATACTTTAGAACTGTTTGACTATGATTTCATGATTACTGACAATTTCGAATTGAAACTCATTGAAGCTAACACCAATCCAAGAATTGAATTATACTGTCTACTTCTCGCTAGAATTATTCCCAACCTTATAGATTCCGCATTTAAAATCGCTATTAATCCCTTGTTTCCACCTCCAAGTAATAAGAAATTTATAATGTTTGGGGTAGCGGAAAAGAAATATTAAACGAGATAAAGTTGAATTGCTATTTTATCCTAAATATCTAATTTAACTTTTTTCATCTAATTAAATAATATAAATGATAATTATTAATCTAAAAAAAAGTCCATAAATTTTCCATTATATGAAAAACTTTTATAGAATTAAATTTCATTTCATAAATTCAAATTAGTTTTATCATTATTGGAAGAGTTTTTTAATATTATTTGAACTATAAATAGGGAATTTAAGAATTTTGATTTAAAATATTAAATCAATAATGGGAATTTAAGATTATATTTAATTATTTAGTGAAAAGATTAATTGAAATATAGTAATTTATATATTAAATTTAACTAGCAAATTTTACTAACCTCTATAAAAAATATTTTTTATAATTTAAATTTCAGTTTCCTTTTAAAACTTAGAATTTAATTTTTTTATATTTAAAGTTAAATTAACTCAATAAAATAGTTTCTTCTATGTACCAATAATTTGTAACTCAAGACTTTCAAAATTTGTAATTTGAACATTTATCTTTCTGACTTAGTCAATAATTTATTTTGTAAACTCTAGCTAGATTTTTACATACCTTTTTTAATTATAATTCTTAACCAGCCTAACAGAAATATTCTGATCTTTATAATAGTCATTTAACAAGTCAATCACACTCATAGTCATTAACTAATCATATTCCTATATTTGATTTAGATATTCTTAATTGAAAAAAGTCACATGTGATGCCTAAATAGTAAGAGATTTGCAATTAATTTTGAAAAGTTTTTCTAGAACATCGGAGAGGGGCAATTAGCTCTCTAATCTTATAATAATATCTGCGTCTGGAAAGTTCTCATTTTCTTCTATTTCCAAATAATCATATTTGAATGTATGGTAAGGAATACTAATTTATAATTTCTACAAACTCTTTAAATTTGTATTTGAAAAATCAAATTCAAACTAACGTGCATAATCTATGTCATCTCTAAACCTTTTTTGGTATATATTGTAATCATTCTATTAGATAGATTTGAGAAATATTAAATTTTTCAAGAAATTCTTTTAATTTATAATTTTTTCACATTGATAACTTAATAGCGTATCCCTCATTTTAAGAACTTGAACGTTTTCTAAACTAGCAAGCATCCTTGAATCAATAAATACACAATTATACATTCGTAATTCTTTTATTTGATTGTATAGCTTGAAAGATTGTTGCAATAGATAATCGGAATAATTATAGAAATCTTTTACTTACTTCTTATACACCATGCCAATTTTAGAATCTTTTAAATAAACGACTGGGAATAAGCTCAAAAGTGGATATAGATCCGATTCTGAAAACGTAAATTCTGAATTTATAATTGATAATTAGCTGAATTTGACTCTGCTGACTTTAACTTGATCACTAAATTTTAATTTTTATAAATCTTTAAAGCAATTGAATTCAACACTCAATAGAAACTGCTATTTTTCATTTGAATCTAGAATTTTGATGAAGTTTAAGAAATTATCTATTTCTTTTTAACTAATTTTTTATCTGAAAACTACAATATAATTTAATGAAATTTTCTTAAACATTTTTAAATCTATTCCATTACAAATGTACTTTGAATTAATATAGAGCTGTTCATTTAATTTTTATCTGTAATATCTGTAGTATAAAATAGCTTAATTCTCTGATTTCTACAATAACATTAAAATTTGATAACTTTTATTTAGATTCAAGAACGAGTAAATTATTAATCTAAGATTCATTGACAAGATATTTCGAGATTTTTTCAATTTTTTACTATTTTGTATTTAATCTTAAGAGTTATTATACTCAATGTGTGTCCTTATTGAAATTTTTCTATTTGTGCATATGTATTATTAAATTTGATTATCATTTGTTTATTGGCAAAATTTGAAACATCCAAATAAATTTTATAACATTTAAATTTTTTTAATTTACTATAGATTATTTACAAGTTTATAGAATTAAGCGAACCTCTTTTTAAATATTTAAATTCTTGACTGTTCACTAAATTTGTGAATTTATTTTATATAATTGCAAATTTTCATTTTTACAAATATTTGATTTGAATTTGATGGTTTTATATAATTAATTATCTCTTTTAATAAAGTAAATTAGAACCAGTTAATTTTCTAATTAGGTATAGAGAAAAATTATATTAAATCAATTATTAATTTAATTAATTTTGATATTTATTAATTAATATTAAGCTACAATAATTGAAGAAGATACTACTCTTTAGATTTATCCAAACATATTTATATGATAAGATATAAATAATTAAAGTAAATTGTTGGCATCTTAAGATAACATAGTTATTTTTATATTATTTTTTGTTATTTAAATTTGTTTAAATAATGAAATGAATTTCGGTATATTAATTTAAATATTAGGTAATAATGAAACAAAAATTTCATGTAATTGATAATATGTCCAATTATCATTTTTATTATTGATAAAATACAAAATAATATGTGACTTTCATAAATTATCTCTCAGAGATAACTCTCTCTTAACATGCCAAGGACACCAAAGAGGCTAGTCCTTTCTAGGAGCTTTTTAGAGAGCTGTTTCTTGGTAGGGAGATGAAATACCAAGTCTTAATCTTTCGTTTCATCTTTTTAGATACTAGTTACTGAAATCTCTTGGAAGTTTGATATTTTAATCAATTTAATTTCATTATTTTTGAGGGCTTTCTTTTCATCACTGAGTATAAATTTATGTTTTACATGCATGCCAAGTTGTGGTATTTATAGAGATTTTCTTGCTTTCAAATCTTGAGATCATATATTAAGCCTCGACCTTCTTCTTCCTTTACTTATAATTTCCATCCTTACTCCATCTCTTGTTATTGAATTTCAAATTTTTTTATATAGTGCTCTGGATCCTACTGCATAAAATTTTAGTATTAAAATGGAAATTTTATTGGAAGTTAACCTGATAAAGTTACGTGGATATAGCTGGTAGAAGCTGTAACAAACTTTAGAGATAAAGCTCCATTTTTATCAATTTAGTTCCATTTTATTCATATTTTTTAATTAAATTAGTAACGGTACCAAATTCTTTTAGATTTAATTGGTACCAATTTATAGTATCAAAAATTAATTAGTACATTATACAAAACTAATGAAGTTTAAATGGAAAATTTCAAAATTGTTTAAAATTTAATTGATACAAGTACTAACCCTATTTTTTTCTTGTTTTGTACCAAAATCAAAATTATTAATTTTAAAATTTAAAAAATTACATTTATAAACTTAAAATAAAAATGATTTCTTAACCTGAAATTCAATTAAACTTTGTTGTCGTATCAACTTCTATACAGACTAACTATAACCAGAAATGTTATTAGAACTTAATAAAAGTAATTTAAATTTGAATATAAAAATGGCTTCTAACTTAAATTGCATGTTAGTTTCTCTCTAAGCAGGATAATCATAGCTCAACTTTTGGTCCTCCAAGAAACCATAAGTAATATAAATTTAAAAGGAGATTGAGATAAGAGCTCTAGAGTTTGAACCAATAGTCTTTAAAATTGAAGTTTAAAACAGAAATAGAGTGCAGAAATGGGAGTTTAAATACAAGTTGAATTGATTGAGGAAGAAAAGGAACAGCAGACAATAGAAAAAATTAGAAAATTTTATTATGAAGTCTGCTAAAATTTCTTCTTAGCTGTGTCTGCTTGAAGAGGATATATACTCTGGTAGAGCTTCTATAAGCATGATTAAGTATTAGTTGCTCAAATTGAATGAATTTTTATACTAAATCAGCCAAAGTAAAGAAGCATATGCAAAAACACCACTTAAGTGAGTTCTGATTAAAGATGAAGCTACTTAAAAGATTGTTCCTGCTAAAAGAAAAAATAATTCTCTAAAGAGACACAAGAAACAGAAGCTTTTTGAATCAATGAATCATCCTGCAAATGGTACTATTAAATCATGTATTTAAGAAAGAGCTTTGTATATACCTGCATTGAAAGCAATTGATAATAAAAGCTGCATTTAAAATTACTTGCATTTGTCCTGGTAAACAAGGCTAAACTTATTTTGGTTGATGAGTATGCTAAAAAAGTATGTCCTTTCAAGTATCGAACTAAAAACGAGCTGTATCAAAATGAATTTTCAAATGAATACAAAATACTTAGAAAGGCTACAAAAATGGTTTAAAAACTTAATTAAACTCAATTGAATTATTATTGGGAATGGCTTTGTTGCATTAAGGCTGAAAAAGTTTGAAATTACTTTAAGAAAGTATCTCCATCAAAATAGATGCTTAGATGATTTAAATGTGATACTGTAGAAATGATTAAAGTTTTATTAGAGCTCCATGAACTTGGGTATGTAAATAGAGATTTGTAGTCTGAAAATGTTTAGTTAATTCTCTGTCCATTAGAAATATTAGTCATTGAATTTAATAGACCGATAAGATAAGAGATTTTAACTTTGGCTAAGGTGCTTGTCGCACAAGGATTCTTTCCAATCAGGGAGAAGTGAACTAATGACTCTCGTTTAGTTGGATGTTTGGGCTGTTGCAGCTATAATCTTAAAGTGCGATATGAAAAGTATGTCTTAATTTGGAACAAAGCGCAAGAAATAAGATAAATTTGGCTTATAAACATATATAACAGGAAAATTTTTCTGGAATGTAATTTTCATTCTTGTAGAAATAATAATTGTAAATGCTCCAGCTTATCCTAGATAATCATTAGAAGACATATATCAATCATTGCAGAGAGCTAGATTTAAGAGGTACCATAAAAATAAGCAGATAAAATTTGTTTGAAATTAAGCAAGCTAATATTCATAGAATATTCATTGAGTTTACTTAAAACCTGCATTTTTTCTTTGGCCTCCGATAAGGTCCCAACTTCAGCCTACAGATCAAATCATTTCAACATCTAATTGAGGGGTTTTGGGGTATTTAATTCTTATTAAATACGATTCAACTTGAAAAATTGTTAAGTTAAGCAAGATTCACCGTGAATTCTAAAGTATTAGGCCTCGACAAAGTTTAATTATATTCAAATTAAACCAAATAATATCTTTTTAATTGTTATTTTAATTAAAATATTATTCATTAATTTTAAATTTAAATTTTGATTAATAAATAATTTTTTTCTATCATTCGATTTTAAGAGTTGCCTCTTTTCATTAGAATTTGTTCGTATAATTCTTTATTTGTCAAAGAATTTAACAAATAACCTTTTTGCTGTTATTTGGATAATTTTTTATATTAAATTGTATTATCTAATTATTTTAAGAATTTAACGTTAGTTAACATGATTTTATATTTCTAAATTCGATAATCACTATAATTTTAATTTAAAGCGGTTCAGTATATAATCTCTGTAATATCCCTGTGATAATTTTTATATCATTCAATGAAATCTTTAGAGAGATCTGTTTAGTACATTAAAAATTATAAATTACTTTTCTATATTGAAAATTAGATACAAATAAATAGATAAAGTATTTATTATTTTTGCACTAAAAAACATAGATGTTTAAGATGAAAGTTAGAATAAATAGCTAAAATAGATTCTTTTTAATAAATCAATTATTCTTATCAAACTTCCTTAATGGTAGAATTTAATAATAATAATTATAAAATATATATAATTAAGCTCAAATTTTTCATTGAAAACATGATTTTCAGTAGTGTACCTTTATCATATTATTAAAATAAATAATAATTATCTAATAGCAAAAGGTTTTACAAATAATGGATTATATAATTGTGAATTTAATTTAAAATTATAGCTAAGATTTTATTACTATATTCACAGTATAATTTCAAGAGTTTTAAATTTTTTAATTTCAAATATTTAGTTTACTCGGTATATTTTATATCACTTTTCTATTTAATGCATTCATGGAAAAAATTCATGCTATTTTGCTAAATATTATTTAATTTTTATTGCATAATTAAGGTACTTCACTGAAAGTTATGATTAAAAATAATATATGATCTAGTGTACCTAGATTTAAATATTTCTATTTAATTATTAAATTTTAGAATTAACTAACTCAATTAAATTTATTTATACATAAAAATAATCTATTTTCTCTGAAGGCAATACAAATTATTAAAAGCAGTAAAAAATTTGGATCTCGTAATAATTCCTTATTCAATAAAAAATTTTGAAATTTTATCAATCAAATGATATTTACCTATTTAATATTTTGTATTTGACTTATGTCATTGAGAATGGCTTGAATGATGTAGAATTCGATAAATTCGAGCAACAGTTTCATGTTTTTGCTTAGTAAGAGGGAGTTGAAAACATTTAGATCATCAAACCTGGTGAAGATACCAACAGAGGAAGTGGAATCATAGTCTCAAAAAATTTCAATGAAATTAAGTAGTTGGTCAGAGACAAAGCTTATAGAGGAATCGACAAAACATCTATCCTGCAAAAATACATTGAGAATCCTCTCCTCATAAACAAGAGGAAGTTTGATATAAGGTGTTATAGATTGCTTACCAGTATTAATGGAAATTTAATGGGCTTTTTCTATTAAGATGGGTATTTAAGAACTTTCTGCAAGGAGTTTTGTGTCCAAAATCTCAATAACAAGTTCATTCATCTAACGAATGACGCTATTCAGAAATACTCAGACGATTATAAAAAATTCGAAAATGCCAATAAGCTGTCTTACTAGGATTTTGATAAGTACTATGAAAACAATGGAAGTTTGATTTTATATTTAACAGAGACTTCTTGCCTCAAATTCGTGTAGTGATAAGAGACTCATTTAATGCAGTTGCTTTTAAGATCGATGTGGAAAGACGATTAAATACTTTCGAACTGTTTGGCTATGATTTCATGATTACTAATGATTTTGAATTTAAACTCATTGAAGCTAACACCAATCCAAGCATTGAGATATGCTGTACACTTCTCGCCAGAATTATCCCCAACCTTATAGATTCCGCATTTAAAATCGCTATTGACCCCTTGTTTCCACCTCCAAGTAATAAGAAGAATTCTAGTGCTTGGGGTAGCGAAAATGAAATACTAAACGAGATCAAGCTTGAATTAGTATTAATTATCAAGTAAGATTATTTATACTTTATTAAATAAAATTAATTAAATAATATTCTCAATTAATATAAATCACTCCTAAGTGTTCATTTTAAGCAGATATTATTTTTTGATTGAATCATTTTACCTTCCAATAAATTTAAGTTAAATTAAATTTGATAATGTTTTAATTTTAAATTTATATATTACTTTATAATTGTAACTATAGTAGTAATTGAATTGTCTAACCATCCTTATATTCTTAAAGTAGTTATTTCTCTATTTAATTTAGAAATCAAAATCAATTAAAACTACATGTGATGTTTTATAGTTAAATTCCTGAAATAATTTGGAAAAATTTCTTTTAAAACTAAGGAAAATTCTTATAGTTCATAAAATCTTATAATATATTAGTTATAAAATTTTAGTTTTCCATTATTAAAAAAAACATAAAAAAATTTCTTTATAAATTACTCATTATTCTATCATAATAGATTAATCTATTTTTTAAATTCCTGAAGTATATAAATATAGTCATTTGTAATCCATGTTTAACTTAATAGAAATGCCATAATTATATATAAAGTAAGAAATTTTTAATTTCTAAGAAATAAGAATTCAATAATGAATTATTTGCAATATAAACTTAAAAGCAAATAAATTGCTATAAAAACACTAAGATTAATTAAACTAAATGCATTATAGAAAAAAATATACTTCTAGCATCAATTGTAAATACTTTTAATTATAGAAAATGATTCATAGTTTTTATGAGAAATAGACTTCATAATTGCTTAGATTTTCATACAACTGGAAAAATGATTTAATAGTGAATTTCTGAATCTTAAATTGGAATTATCTCATTTTAACATGTAAATTTAATATTTAGATTAAGTAATCAAATAAAAGTTTTGATATATTACAGAATTAATTAATTTATTTATATATTTTTTGCAAGTTATATAACATTTTTATTACAAAAAGGAGAATTCTTTTTAAATGATTTATTTCTGAAATTTAACATTTATTTCATTTTTATTATTTTTTTATTCAAGATAATGATTAAGGATTTGAACTACTGAAATTAAATTAGAAAGCTGATATATGATTGTGAAATTATATTAGATTAGATATTAACTGAAGGTAAAATACATACTAGAGATTAACTTTAATTATCTAGTACTTAATATATAATCATTATTACTATTACTACTATTCCTATTACTATTAAATATGTTTAATTAAACCTTTGATTAGTTGATTAGATTTAATATATTTAATGTCTACGGGCCTCAAAGGACTACCGGTGACCAGCCTTTTAGGTCCCTAACTGCCTTTCGAGATTTTTCCTGGGGGGCATCTCCCCTGCCTCCAGTAGTGCGGTGGTAGTTATAAATTCTCGTTTTTATTTTTTCTGAGATCAGAGTTCAATTGACCTGGGAATCTGCAGCAGAAGGTAAAGTTTAAGTACCAGCTGAAATCAAGTGGTTAAGATCAACAGAGGTTGGAGTGAGAATTTTAGAATTCTGAAGTAGATATCATAAAGAGCTTCGTTATCAATGCACATATCCTCACTAGTTTCTCTTGTTTTTACAGTCACCACCTAAGTATATAAAACTAGGCTCTTCGAAGCTAGCAGCTAGCTTGGCCCTGGGGCCAAGTCCCTTCGCTTTCAACTCTATCAGTGCCAACTAATTTATTTTCTCCAAAATCCATCTATAGTAGTTTTTTAATAGTAATAATGATTGAGAGATTATATTAAAAAATTATCTAAAAACGAGGTATTTCCTAAGAATTAAAATTGCAATTATTTAAACATAGATCACTCATAAAAATTATTGTACTAACTTATATAATGTTTCATAAATACTTCTCTATAATTTTTTTAGAAAAATACATGATTCTTATTAAAAATATAAAAATTTGAACACTTTTAAAACTGAAAATAAATTTCATCTTATAACATAGAAGTCGAAAATATTTTACTTACGAATATTATATTTTACTTTTTACATATTTTAGTAACATAATTAAGATTGTATTCATATTTATAATTAAAAAGCATAGAGATTTTATCAAAGTAATGAAATAGTTAATAAGTTACTTAGAATAAAAATAAAAAATATTGAATAAACTTGCCATTTAAAATTTAATTGTTGATAGTTTTCGAAATATGTGAAATTGAAAGTGAGTAAAAATTATTATATCACTTCAAAAAAATTAAATAAATTTAATATCATAAATTTTCTATAAAAATTACTCCATCTTGGAAGATAAGTTATTTCAAATATTTTTACTGTGGATATGAAATATATTAATAATTTGAAAATATATTAAACTAAACTAATGATTAAATTTTTTAAAAAGTAATTAAAAATAATTATATTTTTAATTAATTAAATCATATTATATTCTTTTTCTTAACTCCAATAATTTGTAATTTGATTCTCTCCTTATTTGTAATTTACACATTTATAGTTTTATTTTAATTTCTAATTTCTTTTGAATATTAAAGTTATATTTGGACATTCTTTTATTTTTAATTCTGAATAATTCTAACTTTGATATTTCTTCCTTTATAGTAATCATTTAGCAATTCGATCATACTAACAGTCATTAATTAGTCCATTTTTTATATTCTATTTTAATATTCTTCATCAAACAATATTACTTTTGATGCTTTAATTGTTAGGGATCTGCAATTTAATAAGAAAAGATTTTTTAAGGCAGCAGATATGTCAAATTTTTAATCATATCTTAATATGATATCTAAATCTGGATAATCAAAAATTTCTCTTAATTTTTATAAGTCATCGCTGAATCTATTTTAAATACATATTTGGGGGAAAGTTTCCTGCCCCCAATAATAAACTTTTAATTGTTCGGCAATAAAAATATTAAAACTTATAAATTTTAATTTCAAATGCATTACCATTTACTAAACAACTTTTAATTATATATAATTTCTAAAATATGCTAAAATTTTTTTTTTATTAACAATTAATATGATTTTTATTAATAAAGGTAGAAATGATATTTTATAATAGATTATAAATAATTAAATCATTATTGATGCTAAAGATTTGATAAAATTATAAATATTATAAATTAATATGTATAAGGAAGGAAAATTTCGAAGGGGGCAGGGAACTTTTCCCCAAGTGTGCTTCTAAAATTTTTGGCAAGAAATATTCCCCCCCCCCATATTTAAACTGTCTACAAACTTTTCAAATTTCTATTCGAAAAATCGTAATAAAAGTAATTTACCAAATTTAAATCAAATTCAAACTCTTATTATTACGTAAAGTAATTCTTCTTTTAGAGATATTTGAGATATTTTAAATTTCCTAAGAATTCTTTTTCATTTATAATTGTTTAACAATAATAACTTAATAATGTATCTTTCATTTAAAGAATTTCGACGTTTCTTAAACTAGCTAGCATTCTTGAATCAATAAATACACAATTATCCATTCGTAATTCTTTTATTTAAATATATTGTTTTGAAGCTGGTTACAATAAAAAATTGGAATGACTATAAAAGTCTTTTACTGTATTCTTATACTGATGACCAATGTAAGAATCTTTTAAATAAACTTAAGAAAATAGACTCAAAAGAGGAAATAAATTTGAATCTGAAAATGTAAATTTTGAATTTATTACTGATAGCTTATGGAATTCGACTCTGCTAAATTTTATTTATTTATCTATGATTATATACTAAATATCATTGAAACTATTCAATTCTATACATAATTGAAATTTCTCAACTTCATTATAAATATTGTCTAAAATTGAGATAAAGCTTAAAAAATTATTTATTTGTTCTTAACTTGTTTATTATCTAAAAACTACTGAACAATTTGATGAATATTCTATTAACTTGTCGCAATTTTATTAATTATCAATAAAAATTGAAGGCTATGGGATCAAACACGCCCCCCCCATAATGTATATTTTTCTTTTTGTAGTCTGATAGAGTTTTTAACGCTGAGTAATAGTAGCTAATGAACTACTCGTGTGCGATCAATAGTTTTCGAGATATAGCCCCAAATAAGTTCACATTTTATATATAAAATTATAGTAAAAATTATAAAAATATTTCCAATTTTTCATAAAAATCTAATTTTTCCTTAAAATATCTTTTTATAGGATTTAATGAAATTTAAAGAATTTATTTAATTTATCAAAATAATATCATAATAAATTTATTTTACATTCTTGTAGTAAAATTAAAGTTCAAATAATTTATTATGATATTATTTTGATAAATTAAATAAATTCTTTAAATTTCATTAAATCCTATAAAAAGATATTTTAAGGAAAAATTAGATTTTTATGAAAAATTGGAAATATTTTTATAATTTTTACTATATTTTTATATATAAAATGTGAACTTATATGGGGCTATATCTCGAAAACTATTGATCGCACACGAGTAGTTCATTAGCTACTATTACTCAGCGTTAAAAACTCTATCAGACTACAAAAAGAAAAATATACATTATGGGGGGGGGCGTGTTTGATCCCATAGCCAAATTGAATTAATATTAAATTGATCCTTTGATTGTTATCTATAATTTCTTGAGTATGGAATTGCTTATTTTTCTGATTTCTACAGTAAAATTAATATTTTATAGTTTTTGTTTGAACTCAAGAATGAATATATCATTAATCTTATATTCTTTGTCAAGCTATATTTAGATTGTTATTATTAACAAGTTTGCATAAAATCCTTATAATGATAATCTACATTATGCTTTATTTTAGGTTTTTAATTATTTTTATCAATAAATTATTCAGCTTGATGGCCATTAGTTTACTAGCATGATTAGAAGCATCCAAAGATTCTTGAGAACATTATAAATTAAATATTTTAAAATAATTAATTATAAATATGTGTTAAACTATATAATACTCGTTAATTTGTAATATAATTAAATGTCTATTTCATATTTTTTTCCATATAAACCAATGAAAAATTTTGACTAGATATTTAACAGCAAATCATGATTGTAATTCACGATTAATAAAGCTATACTTGTTTTTTAATTGATAAATATATCTTTTCTAATCTCTGGAAATTAATATAATTAGCATAAAAAATATTGATTTTATTAATTCTATTATGATAATTAAATTAGTTTAAGAAATTACTAAAATTTAAATTATATTATTTTATTTTTAGTTTTTAGTTTATTATAAAGTGTAATATAATCATTAAATTTATACTTTCTAAATTTTAAGTTTTTCTTCAGTAATATTTGTGTAAAGATTAAAATTCAATCATATCTTTAAATTATTTACATAATCTGAATAGTATTTTTAATATATTATTATTAAACTATTTTATACATTATTATATTATAATAGATTTAATTATAATTATGAAGTTATAAATATAGATTAATTTTTTTCTGCACAAATTATTATAAAGCAATTGAGAGAAGTATCAAGTAATTTAAATCATTATATACTAGGAGACGTTGTCTTGGAAGTTGGAAGGTTACCACATTTGAATTGTGGTGCAATTGAGAGCATCAGATTTTGAACCCCCATATTCCTGCTCTTTGTGCCGAAAGTCTGAACTGCCTGTACTGTTAATTGTCTCCAACATCCGATAATGTATTTGAAGAGTTTATGGAGGACCAGCCAAGCCCTACTCAGTCAAGACCTAAAGTTCAAAAAGCACTTTAAAAAGAATGGAATTAATAAACATACTTTAAATTAAATCATAGCCTTGGCATTTTCGATGGTGTCTGATGGTTAAACAGGGAAACTCCTTTTCTCAAAAATAATTAATAAATTAATTTCTTAATCTATAATAAAACATTATCTTATAGTTATAAATATTTAAATTCTATTAAATATATCAGGAATAAATTAAAATTAAAATAAAATTAAAAAATAATAATAAATCTTATTGATACAATTCAATTAAATTTTTTAGAGTATTTAAAAATATGAAAATAAAAAAGAAAATAATATAATTTAATAATATTTTTTATTAAAATTTTTTTAAATTAATATTAAATCATTAATTATTAAGTTGATTTGTGCAGTTATCAATTCAATTTGAAAGTTCCTTTTAAAACATTTCTTTTATTTATTATTCATTCTCTGCTGTTTTAATTAAGGTAGAACCTTATTTTAGCTATCCTGCTATGATAGACTATGTTTAGGAATCAATTTAAAAGTTTATGTTTAAAATCTCCATATGCAGATGCTATTTTTACTTATAATTTCATTGGCCTGTTATTAGATTTCAATTTATTAAAAACTGTATTGAGGTCGATTTAATTTTAAAATCTTAAAATTGTGTCTTTATAAGTTAACTCATTCACATTTATTAGAAATTGCTGAAATTTAGCTTTGTAAATATCATATTAAATTTTCTCCAGTTTTTGAATATTTTAGCCTAAAAATTAAAATGAAAATTTTATTATTTCAGTTTAATCTAAAATGAACTCTTAGTTTAGAAAATTTAATTTTTCCTTGTTGAAAGTGAATTCTACTTATTTTAATAGTTTAGTATTATTACTATCACTTAAAATATTTTAACTTGGAATGCTAAGGTGGAAATTTTAAATAATCAGAAATTAAAGAGTTTTTGTACTTGCTATCATCTTAGAATTAATAAAAACGCAATTATCCATTCTTAATTCTTTAAGATTGCTGTAATACTTCAAATTTGGTTTCTATAGATAGTCTATGCAATCTAGGTAATTCTTAAGATCTTCTTTGTATTAATGTCCGATAAAAGAATCTTTTAAGTGCACTTTAGGAAATATATTCAATAAGGGGTATAAATTTGAATTTGAAAAAGTAAATTCTGAATTAATTATTGACAATTTATTGAATTGAATTTTCTGATAAACAAGCCATTAATTGATAAAAATATCATGAGCTATTTAGCATTAATAAATTTCTAAATTTATTTGAGGCTTTTCTATACCAAAAGCGTATTTATTCTGAAAAAGTTTAATACTTTTTTAATAAAACTTTAATTGATAGTTTGTCCAAGAATAATTGTGTAATTAAACGTGTAGTTCTCTACAAAATCTAAATCTAAAGTATCGCCAAGATTTTCTGCATAAATTAATAACATTTCCCCTTTTAGTTATCTGCGATCCATTTCAAAATGAGAAGACGCTTTTTCAGATTTTTGCAGTTTACTCATGATAGGATAAAACTGTTAAAACCCCATAGATCAATTAAGAAGCGAGGATAGGAGTTAAGAACAATTAGATTAAAAATTAATTATAATTGGCTAATAATATAAATAATTAGGCTAAAATCAAATTAACACACCCTGATTGGATTATTTTATAAGGACAATTAATCGAGCCAATAGTTTTAATAATTAGCCCAAACATTATAATTATACGCCAATAATAATTAATTCTTAATTTAATTGTTCTTAACCCCAATTCTCATGTCTTAATTGATCTATGGGGTTTTATAAGCTTAAAAAGGAATAAATTATGTTTCTTATGTTATGTGATAAGCAGAATAAGGATTGTGGATTTATATTTTTGAATTTAATCAATCAACTAGCCCTTTTCTTTATTAATATTCTATAATCTTATATTGATTTCATGCCTCTATAAAATAACTTATAGAAATCTAAAACTTAACAATCAAAATATATTAAATTGTTGTATTTCTCTAAAATTTCAACATAAACAATTAATCTTTTGACTCTTTTTTAGCAATGATATTATCATTTATTCCCTTGATATTTTGCATCAAACATTTATTTTAAATTATATCTCTTAAAATCTTTTAAAAGATAATTAAGAATATTGAATAAAGGGGTTTTGATTTACCTTTAGTTATAACATAATTACCCTTAAGGGGTTTTGGGGGTTATAAATTTAATTTCTATGCAAATAACTACTTAAATAAGCCAAACTCATAAATAAAAATTGAGGAGATAATATGTTAATCAGTTTAAAATTGTAAGAAACCTTTTTTAAATCTTATTTTATTTTATTAAATAAAAAAATGATTTTCTATATAAGGGAAATTATATAAAGTAAAATATAAAATATTATCATTATACATCATACTAGTAATACTAAAATAGAAATAAAAGATTATTTTAATAGTATTGAAAAAATTTCATAAATTTTTAATAAAGATTATATTTAAAATAGAAATTTATATTTAGTTAATTTAAAATTTATGTTTACTCATGAATTATTAACTTGATTTATGTAATAATCTATTCCAGTAGTAAGTTTCTGTAGAATATTTTCATGAATTTATTTTTCATTCTCTTCTAAAACAAAAGAAGTATCATTATCATCATCATTTAGCCATTCTATTATCATAGACTTTGTTTAAAAATCAAAATATTTAATAAGATGTTCAAAATTTTCATTTCAATTTGTTATTTTTGCGTGTAATTCAATTTGCCTGTTATTAGATTTCAATTCATTAAAAACTATATTAAGGTCGATATAATTTTAAAATCTGGAAATTGTGTCTCTATAAGTTATCTCATTCGCATTTATTAGAAATTGCTAAAATTTAGCATTGTAAATATAATATTAAATTCTCTCCAGTTTTTGAATATTCTACCCTAAAAATTTTAAAGAAAATAAACATAGCTCAGTTTAATCTAAAATGAAGTCTTAATTTAGGATATTCAATTTTTCCTTGTTAAAAGTGAATTCTGCTTATTTTAATAATTTAGTGTTATTACCGCAGATCAGAATGTTTTAACTTGAAATGTTAAGGTGAGAATTTTAAATTATCAGAAATTCAAGATTTATTGTACTTTCAAGCATCTTAGAATCAACAAAAACGCAATTATCCATTCTTAATTCTTTAAGATTGTTGTAAAATTACAAAGTTGGGTACTTGAAAAAATATTAGCAGGTTATGTAATTTCTAGTTTCATTACTTTATAATTGCTCTATATGAGAGTCCTTTAAATGAACTTTGGGAAATAGGTTCAAAAAGGGGCGTAAATTTGAATTTGAAAAATTAAATTCTGAATTTATTATAGACAATGTATTGAATTAAATTTTAGGATACTCTAGTCTTTAATTGATAAAGATATCATTATCAACATAACATTAATTAATCTCTGTATTTATTTGTGATTTTAATACATGTAAAGAGTGCTTATTTAAAATTTATAAAAAGTGCAATGATTTTTTAATTTGCCTGTAATTAATGCTTTTTCTAAAAATTAATGTGTAGCTTATTGTGTAAGTCTTCATAAAATCTAAATCTAAAATATCGCCAAACATTTCTGGATAAATTAAAAACTCCTCTCCTCTTTATAATCTGTTATCCATTTGAAAATGAGAAGACGCCTTTTCAGATTTTTGTAGTCTATTCATGAGAAGATAAAACTGTTTTAAGCTTAGAAAAGAATAAATTATGTTTCTTAAGTTATGTGATAAGCATTTTTGAATTTTATCAGTATATTGGCAATTTTACATAAAATCCATTTATTATTACTATTTCTTCATTGATTCAAGAACATTTGCTTAGTTATCCCAAATTTGTTCATCTGAAAGTTTTTCTTACTGTATTTAATATTTATTGAATTTTTCGAAGCATTCAGTTATAATTAAAAACATTTTTATTATTGTTTAATATTTATTTTTGATTAACCCATAATCAATTATAAATAATTTATCATTCTTTTAATTTAAATATTTAAATTTAGGATAAAAAGATATAGTCGATTGAAAATGTCATTCATAAATTTTTGAAAATTAAAAAATAGCTTAATTAATCAGTTAACGTAATATATTTATAAAATTTTGATTCGTTATTAAAATGGAATAAAACTCTAAATATAGAACAAGAACCTCGCTTACCTCCCTTGAATTGTTTATTGAATAATCTTCAAGTAAGTACCTAATTCTCTAATTTTTTCAAATAAAGAACAATATTTTCATTTCTTTATCTCATTTTTCATATTTTACACCAAGAATTTTAAATATTTTTAAAGATAGCTCATACAAACTGCGTACAAGTTCTTTAACTATATTAAAATACTTTAAATTTATAAATTATTTATTTCTAACTAATAAACTGATAATATAATTAATGTAAATAAATAGTTACAATTTAAATTTTAACAATCTTTTTTTGATGAAATTAAATCTTTAATTTATCTTAACAATATTTATCAATGAGATATATTTTACTATTTATCTCAACAAATTTGTTCTGTTTAAAGCAATTTGATTAAAAAAATAACTAAATTTAACTCAACTAAATTGAAAGGATATATTATGAATTAATACCATTGAATCTAATACTAAATTGAGATTATAGTAATTTCCTCGTGTATCAGAAAAGGATTGTATATGTTATTTAAATTAAAATTTATCTGAATTATTCTTATTTAAATAAAGTATTCTTAGATATGCATTTACTATTTGCTGGATAATTTATTAATTCTCTATTCTTATGTAAATTGATTGACTACTTTTATTTTCTTTAAACTAAAGTGGGATTTTTTAATTTGGTAGAATGGAAATCAAACATTCTTATATCTTAAATAAAACAATACTTAATTCATTAAAATACTAAAAAACATGTTGTAATGGTAAGAATTTTTATATCAAAGTTACTTTTTATACATTTAATTTATAATTAGCCTCAAGCTCATAAATTATAAATTATGCCTTTTTAAAATCTTTTAGAAGAAAATAAAGAATATATTATATTGGGGTTTGGATTTAACTTTCAAGCAATTAAATACTTTAATATACCAAATTGATATTCATCAGAACTGAGAAGAGATATATAATATTTGCATATAGAATCTTTTTAAAATTATAATCTTTGGGGGGGGGGGAAGTTTCATGCACATTTTTATAAAAAAATATTATTTAGGGAAGTTTTCTTCATTTCTTTTTAAATTATTAAATTTATCTTAATGCAACTATCAACCAGACTAATTTCATTGTTACAATTATGCTTAATTTTTTAATGAATTAGTCTCTATAAGCATTGATTCTAACCTCCATCAAACCACTATTTCGTTTCTTCTGAATTCCAATTTACCCAAGAACTCTAGGGCATTTAGGATTGAATTGATAAATATATATTTCATAGGTATTTGAGATCATTCCCAGAGCTATATATAAAAATAGTTGCTATCTAAACTCCAGGTAATAGGTTCCAAGATAGTGTCTATTATTTTTAAGAAAGTTGTGACATATCCAACAATCTGTAATTATTTTATTACAACTTACAACATATATCCAATTATATTTCTTAATGTTCTTTTGTCATTAAAATACTCGATTACTATTTTCATAAACTACATAAATGCTGTATCAATATCCTCGTCATATTTAATAGATCATAAAATATTAAATTTTTTAATTTATGCAAAATTTATTGATATTAAGTTTAACAAAAGTACAGCAAACTTCTCCCTAAATCTTTCTATATTGGGAAATTATAAAAATTAAAATACAAAATAAAAATTATTATTCAAGTTAATAATATATAATTAAAAATTTTAATTATTAAATCATTGGATAAAAAAATCTTATAAAAATATAATTAACTTAAGTATTTATCATTCTACAATCTATGCTTGAATATATTGATATCTATAATTCAATCATTAAACATTACCTTGATTTGTGTAATAAGCAATTCCATTTGAAAGTTCCTATAAAATAATTTCATTTATTTATGATTTATTATCTGCTGTATCAAATGAAGTATCTCCTTCATTAAGCCATCTAGCTATGATAGACTATATTTATGAATCAACATTTTAAAGTTAATGTTCAAAACTTTCATTTAAAGTTGTCATTTTTGCTTATAATTACATTGGTTTGCTAATAGCCTTCAATTTATTAGAGATTTTATTAATATCGATGTAATTTAAAAGTCTGGAAATTGTGTCTTTATAATTTTCTCCATTCACATTAATTAGAAATTACTGAAATTTAGCATTGAAAATATCATATTAAATTCTTTCTAACTTTTAAATTTTCTTGCCTAAAAATTTAAATGAAAACTTAATAATTTCAGATTAATCTAAAATGAAATCTTCATTAAGTATGATCAATTTCTCCTTGCTAAAAGCGAATTCTGTTTATTTTAAATGCATATTATTATTGTTATTGTTCAAAATATTTTAACTTGAATACTAAGATGAGAATCTTAAATTATAATATATTCAAGATTTTTTTTACTTACTAACATCTTGGAATCAATAAATAAGCAATTTTCCATTCTTAATTCATTAAAATTGGTTTAATACTTAAAATTTGGTTTTTAGAGATAGTCTAAGCAATTTAGGTAGTTCTTAACATCTTCTTTGTATAAATGACCAATAATCGAATCTTTTAATTGAACTTTAGGAAATAGGTTCAATAAGGGGTGTAAATTTGAAGTTGAAAAAGTAAATTCTGAGTTTATAATTGACAATTTATTGAATTCAATTTTCAAGCCATTAATTGATAAAAATATCATGAGCCACTTGACATTAATTCATCTCTATATTTATTTGAGGCTTTTCCATACCAGAAGTGTATTTGTTAAGTATTCTGAAAAAGTTCAATACTTTTTTAATTAAACTTTAATTCATAGTTTATCTAAAAATGATTGTGTAATTAAATGTGTATGTCTCCATGAATTCTAAATCTAAAGTATCGCAAAGGTTTTCTGCATAAATTAAAAACATTTCGCCTTTTTATTATCTGTGAACCATTTGATGATGAGAAGACGCATTTTCAGATTTTTGTAGTCTATTCATGATGAGATAAAACTGTTATTAGCTTAGAAAGGAATAGATTATGTTTCTTAAGTTATGTGATAAGCATTTTTGAATTTTATCAGTATATTGGCAATTTTACATCGAATCAATATATTACTATTTTGTCATTGATTCAAAAACTTCAATCTTATTCATTTAATCCTACTTTATTTCCTCATTTAGATAATTTCCTTATAATCCTTAATTATTTTGAAATTACTCCAAGCTTTCTGGTATACCAAGATTCATTTTTATTATTATTTAATATTTATAATTGATAAACCATGATCAACTTATAAATTTATTTAATCATTCTTTTAATTTAAACATTTAAATTTAGGAAATGACGATTAAAGTGACTATTAATTTCTTATAAAAATAAAGGATTGTGGAAAATATTTTTTATATTTGTGCATTTAATCAATTAACTAACTAACCCTTTTCTTTATAAAATTTTATTTCTATAATATTACTTATAGAAATCTAATACTTTACAATCAAAATGTATTAATATTAAATAGTTCTATTCATTTACTACTTCAATATATACAATTAATCTTTCGAACTTCAAGCATTTATTTTAAATTATATCTCTTAAAATCTTTTAAAAGATAATTAAGAATATTGAATAAAGGGGTTTTGATTTACCTTTAGTTATAACATAATTACCCTTAAGGGGTTTTGGGGGTTATAAATTTAATTTCTATGCAAATAACTACTTAAATAAGCCAAACTCATAAATAAAAATTGAGGAGATAATATGTTAATCAGTTTAAAATTGTAAGAAACCTTTTTTAAATCTTATTTTATTTTATTAAATAAAAAAATGATTTTCTATATAAGGGAAATTATATAAAGTAAAATATAAAATATTATCATTATACATCATACTAGTAATACTAAAATAGAAATAAAAGATTATTTTAATATTATTGAACAAATTAATTAAGATTAGATTTAATATTCAAATTTATATTTAGTTAATTTAAAATTTATGTGTACTCATTAATTATTAGCTTGATTTATGTAATAATTTATTCCAGTAGTAAGTTCCTGTAGAATATTTTCATGTATTTATTTTTCATTCTCCTCAAAAACAAAAGAAGTATCATTATCATCATCATCATCTAGCCATTCTATTATCATAGACTTTGTTTAATTATCAAAATATTTAAGACAATCTTCAAAATATTCATTTACATTAGTCATTTTCGCTTATAATTCTATTGGCCTGTTATTAGATTTCAATTCATTAAAAACTGTATTGAGGTCGATGTAGTTTTAAAATCTGGAAATAGTGTCTTTATAATTTAACTCATTCAAATTTATTAGGAATTGTTGAAATTTAGCTTTGTAAATATCATATTAAATTCTCTCCAGTCTTTAAATATTTTAGCCTAAAAATTTAAATGAAAATATACATAGTTCTGTTTTGTCTAAAATGAACTCTTAATTTAGGATGTTCAATTTTTCCTTTCTAAAAGTGAATTCTACTTATTTTAATAGTTTAATGTTATCACTATTGCTCAGAATATTTTGACATGGAATGCTAAGGTGAGAATCTTAAATTATCAGAAATTCCAAATTTTTTGTACTTGCTAGCATCTTCAAATCAATAAAAACGCAATTATCAATTCTTAAATCTTTAAGATTATTGTAAAATTTCAAAGTTTGGTTCTAAAAAAAATATCAGCAGCTTAAGTAATTTCTAGTTTCATTTCTTTAAAATTGCTCTATATAAGAGTCTTTTAAAAGCACTTTCGGAAATAGGTTAAAAAAGGGGTGTAAATTTGAATTTGACAAATTTAATTTAGAATTGATTATAGAAAACATATTGAATTTAATCTCAGGATACTCTATTCATTAATTGATAAAAACGTCATTATCTATTTAACATTAATAAATCTCTGTGTTTATCTGGGATTTTTAATTTCTGATAGAGTGCTTGTTTAAAATTTTCAAAAAGTGCAATACTTTTCTAATTTAACTTTAATTGATGCTTTGCCTAAAAATAATTGTGTAGCTAATTGTGTAAGTCTTCATAAATTCTAAATCTAAAATATCGCCAAACTTTTCTGGATAAATTAAAAACTTTTCCCCTCTTTATTATCTGCTCTTCATTTCGTGTTGATTAACTGATTTCTCAGATTTTTGCAGTCTCTTCATAATAAAATAAAACTGTTTTAAGCTTAAAAAAGAATAAATTATGTTTCTTATGTTAAGTGACAAGCTTTTTTGAATATTTTTAGTAAAATGACAATTTCCCTTTGATTCCTCATACATTTATTCTTAATTTGATTAAATAGATTGTATATCTCTATTTTAATTCTCTCTAATTTGTTCATTAATAAAATTTTATTAAAATTCTCTAATGTCTTGAAATTTATCAATGTAATCATCCACAATTTAGAACATTTTTTATTTATTATAATTTATTAGACAGTCCATGTTTAAAATATAACCTTTTATAAAACTATTAATTTAAATATTTATAAACAAAATAGAATTTATTTCTTCAAACATTTTTATTTATATTTTTATTATTTAAATTTATAAAAATTAAATAAACTTAATGATTTATTAATTATGATTTTTATTTTTAAAAGAAAAGTTATATACAAATATTTATAAAAATTGGCATTTATTATATAAATAATGTTGTGTTCATTTATTAAATTAAATATAGATTTAAATTTTGACTTATTATTTGCTAAAAATTTTTCGTATATTATAATATTTTTGTAGTTAAATAAAAAATAAATGTTCACGACATCTTTATTTAACAAATTTAATTATTAGTTTTCAAATTATTATAAGCATGAAAAAAGTGAATAAATTAATTTAATGTTTCAGATCCACATCTTATTGAAATAAACCACTTAGCTCGTGTAACTTTTAAATAATTAATTATAACTCTTAAAATCATTGGTCTTAGATTAAAATTGTAATATACTGTGTTTAAAAAATATTAACTAAATATAAATTTAAACAGTATTTTACTTATTTATGTATTAAAAAGTTTACTAAAACTTTAATTTAGTTTATTTAAAAGATAATTATTACTCATAATTTGTAAATATATATGTTTATTAATCATAGATTTTTATTTATAGACAAACTTATTTTTATTAGTGATTTATATCTTTTGTAAATTTTATTTAAATTATGTATTTTCGCTAGTTATAATTTTGCAGAATTTTGACTTAAATATTTTAACAATTATAATAATCATTTAGTATTTAAATTTTACTGGATTTTATCTATTAACTATATTTTTCTAAATATTTTTAATTCTCCTCCTAGAAATAATTTACTCCTGAAGCCTATAAAGTAAGAGACTTGCAATTAATTTAAAACAATTTTTCTAAATCAGCGTTAAGATCTAATTAACCTTCAATCATTAAAAATATTACAGTGTCGTTATATTTGGAATTTCCTGCCTCTTCTAAAAGAACATTAATATTATAATTAGAAATGTTATATTATATTCTCTCCAAATTTATCATGCCTTTTTAATTATAATTAAAGGCGAAATTGCATTCCTAATTTTCATTTTAGATCATATTTTTTATATTTCATTACATTTCCTTGTTGTTTAAAAAATATTATTGATCTTAATGCTCTTTGAAAGTATTTACGACTTATGACATGCATACTAAAAACCCCAAAACTCCTAAATGAGGTTTAGTGCTTTGATTTTTAGGGAATTTGTTAAGGGTTGGGGTTATTAATAAATTTTAATCTTAAATATATCATAAATAATTTTAATTTAATCACTCAAAATGCTTTATTGGTTCTAATGGAAGAGGTCTGAAGTTTACCTCGCTTAACCATAATTCTCTTTGCTAAATTGAAATATCCGATCTTGAGGTTGGTATAATAATTACTTACTCTTCCTTTTGTTTGTTTTATTGATTGAGACACTCAAAACCCCAAAACCCCTTAGTGAGGTTTATAAGTGCTTTGATTTGTAGGGAATAGTTGGGGTTAGTAGAGAAATTAGGCCAATTTGCAAAATGAGAAATAGAAATTAGCGAAATTTAGGGTCTATTTATGATGAGTAATATTTAGATTTACTGCTTAAGCTTAGGTATGGTACAAGTATTAATATAGACTAAGCCAAACCTGCACTAAATTATGCAGCAATAGCAAAGTTATTACGCAGAGTGCCTCAACTGTTAGGTATCACTGTATGCTAGCTGTTTAGCATTTTAATTCTGGTTGTTGAACGCATCCTGCAAGAAAATAAAAGTTCTCTCAGGCTCATATTGACTTCCTCTGCGACTCGAAGACTTTGAAGTATTGGGCACACTTTCCATTAGACTAGCGAGCTGTGATGTATCAGCGCAGGTTTCCTGACATGCGTATATCTCCTTAGACTATAGCCAATATTTATAGAAGAAATGGTATTACATTCAAGACTGTCAACAGAGTGAAGAGAGTGATTGATTTTACAGTGCCATTTTATAGTAATAATTTAAACTATATATATGATTAAATGCAAAGAGCTATTACAATAAAATCAAGTTCATACACGATGACGAAGCTGTATTCACCTTCAACACAGATATTAATAAGTCTTGGATAAGAAGTATGATAATATAGAAGTCTATGATTAAAAAGTGAAGGTAGTCACCCATGCAATTTAAGCTGGTATAAGTGAAGATTCAGGCCTAGAGAGTTATGTTATTCACCCTCGCTCTATCAAGCAAGAGTAGTATATAGAATTCCTACACAAGCTCAAAGAGAAGTATAGTAACCAAGAGATCATCCTGTTTGTAGATAACCTCTCAGTTCATAAGACGAAGGAGTCTAAGAAAGCTTATGAAGAGCTAAACATAACTCCTGTATACAAGGTTCCTTATAGCCCTTAATTTAATGGAATTGAATTCTACTGGAGTTAAATCAAGACTCCTACAAGAAGCTGCTGCTGTATCATCTTATGCATGACTTGCCCATCGATACAGTAGACTTAATTCAAAGCAGCTGTCAGAGAGTGAGCGTAGATAAGACAACAGTCTGTGCGAGAGAGGGACGAATGAATGTTTATAAATAAGTTTTAGATTTAAATGAATGAATAAGTTCACATATTAAACTAACCCATAAAGGGGTTTGGCTTCTCTTCTTCTCCTCTTCTTATGGCTTGCTTGGGCCCATATTTCTTCTCTTAGTGCCAGCTCCTGCATCTATGTTCATATCATCTGGCTTTTAGACATCTTTATAAAGCCTCTTGCTCACCTCATGAATTGTCTCCGACTTTCTTTCTCTGTGAACCTTTGCATGCTCTTTCATAAGATATATACCAGTGCCAGATTTTCCTACAAAGT